>JALPQI010013935.1:0-26145 GCA_025490895.1 Thaumatotibia leucotreta
TCGACCTCGAGTGCCTCCTATTTATAGGATGTTTACCCTGGCTCCAATACGCACAAGGACATACTGAAAAAGTGTCTGATTTAAAAATAAACAATGTTTTATGTATGGACATAAAGATGCCTTATTGTATCACAACTGGGCATGGGTTAAGGCCTTAAATGGCAGATTATAATTTAAAGGAGCTTTTTGTGACGCAATGCCGATTTTTACCTGGGTATTTCATCATGGCGATATTTCTGGACTGCCGAAGTTCGTAAATTTCGGGGATTTGTCTCTGTCACTCTAATGACGCCTTCGTTGGAGTGATAGAGACAAATCTCTGAAAGGACTATGGGCAAATTTGTATGGAGAGTGGACCAAAAACCAACAGAGCTGGGAGTGGTGTCATTAAATAGGTATTTACATTTATTTTATTTCATTCTATGGGCACTATGTTCAATTCCATTGCAAAACTGAGATATTTGTATTTTAGTCAGAGTAAATACTATGGTGAATGATGTGTGGACGACGGTGATTTACTTAGAGAGTGCCCGCAGAACGCCTTACTCATATAAAATTATCCAATGGAATTGAACTTTGCACCTATAGAATGAAATAATGTACATAAGCAGACCTTTTTAATGACACTACTCCCAGCTCTGTTGGTTTTTGGTCCATTTTGACGCATAGTCCTTTGCGAACTTCGTTGTTCGCGGTAGCATGATTATCTTATTGCAGGCATCTATAGGCTACGATTAAACTTTATGAGGTAAGGTAGGCTATGGTTACCGCTTACCATCGAACAAGCCGTATGTCTGTTTGGTTCCAACTATGATATAGTTATCAGGAGAAAATACCTAGTATATATTAAGAAGCAAAGTTACAACTGTCGCAAATACACGACAATTGTAGCGAAATACCCACACAGACTGAACCGCATGTCGAGAATTAACGAATATTCATCCAAACCTTGTGCCAATTGTCACGACCTTCGGGAAATAAAAACAAGTTTATTGATGTAGTAATGTAAATGATGTTTTAAACAATTCAACGTTGGCGACAAGCTCATGGACCGTCCAATGGGAAGCTGTAACTATATCTTACAGAGGCCTCTAATCTTACTGCTTAGATACCTGGATGCGTAGCCAAGTTGCCAATCGCGTACGCTTAATCATCAATCGTAAACGAAAGGCAACTAACTGTCTTTGTCGCACTAATATGAAAGAGTGACAGAGAGGAAAAATTACGATACGCTACTAAGCGTTAGCGATTGGCAACTTGTCTAAGCACCCCGAGATAAATTATACAATTGGCGTATCTAACATCATGGTGAAATTGGGAAATCTTAATCACCACATTTGCTTACAATTCAAAGTTTCGAAGTAAAACCCTATAAGGCAATAATAGAGGTTTCAATATAAAGTTTCGTCAAAAGGAATACCTTTTTGTGAATATTGCATTCCCTATTAAATTAAATTCGTGGGAATAGCCATTACGCACGTTCGATTCGTTTTGTATAGGGGTAACAATGGATACTGCAGTTTGCACTTTTATTTGGATGTGAAGTTACACTAATGCCCAGTGGTTGTTATAATATACCCCCGTGAATTCCTAAAATCATAAATTTCGAGCTTCTACCCCTGTCACTCCAATAGAGGTGTTTTCAGAGCGAAAGAGACAGACGCCCAAAATTTACGATGTTAGCAGTAGACCTTCCGGCTATATTGGTTGCCATAGCAAGCCGTCCCCTTGGCGCCATCACCATTTGGATAAAGTTACTGACATGCGGGCACATAAATCGAACCCTCGTATTCGCTCAGACCTCGTTATAAGGAATCATTTTATCTAACGCACATTTAGTCTTGAACAATTAACAATTTGGTCTCTTCAAAATATGTAAAGTCGTGTCCTCAAAAGTTTAGAATAAGAGGACCAATATCTGTTATTTGCCAAGTGGCTATCTAATAAAAAACTAGGCCGGTTGATGCCGATGCAGTATTAGGTGCCTGCTATACGACCACATTTCAAAATCGAACTTTCAGCTTGTGTCCGTATTGCAGGAAAATGTGTTAATTTACACCACACATTTCTAAATGAGATTTTGAGAGAATTCGAGAGAATTTTAGAGAGAATTTGCTATATGGCCTTATAACAGGCACGCGATAATGAATACTATTGAAAGTCAGCCATTAGTTTACATTTTTTTCGTTTTCTACTAGCGCTTAGAATTTTGATCGTGTCACGTTTTCATCTACCCTCAACTGGTTTGTGGAGTAATCTACTTTTGTTGGCGATAATTTAAATACATAAAAGCGCAGACTATACTCCTGTTTTGGACAAAAAGCGGTTATATTTTCTTATCGAACCATCGGTTTCCTGCTTAAGCTACCTATTGCGTCATCGCTTAATGCTAAGGGGCGTTGGTTGGACTAAAAATAACCTTGTCTGATGGGGAATGCAGGATCTGCCGCGAACCACGATCGACTTGCCTCTCTGTTGCACTTATGAATTCGTACGTAAGCGTGATAGGGACGCCACACGGCCAAGTCGACGGGACGAGCGATGTTTTCTCTTCCTGTCCCACTTAGGTATTCCTCTGTAAGTGCAATAAAGCAATGCGTAGATTCATTTCATTGTGCGACCATACAATACGAAAAGCTCCACGAAATTTTGTACGGTCGGCTCTAATAATATGTATACGATTTTGATACTTATGCCTTTGACATACGTTCCGAAATGTATACATATTATTAGACGTGACGTGACATATTATTAACACGATCTGCCCTCGCTTTGTTTGTTCCGCTACCTGACTTTTGAAAAAAGTTTCGAAGGTTAAGAGTATTTTTTTGGATTTTACTGGAACGTAACGTTCCCGGCAATTTAGCGTTTTATTTTGTGCGTTTTATAGTACTGTTGTTATCGGGGTATTTCTTAATTAGTTTGACAGTTATGTCACGACTAGGGTTGCCAACTTTTTTCAAAGGAAATATAGTATTTTTCAAATTTTCGTCTAAAAAGATATAGTACACCCAAAAAAAATATAGTACACTAGAGAAAAAGGTTAAAACGCATGCAAAGTTTGTTTAATTACACTTACCATAGTTTTAAAGAAGTATCTAGGTAGTTGGTTACCGGTTATTAGAGTTTCATACTTTTAACTTATGCTTCACTTATTCTTCAGAGCAACCAACTCCAACACATGCGTAATTTGAGACAAAGAAAATGTATGAAATATACTATGGGAAAGACAGTAATGAATAAAATCTCATTTTAAACTATAATATACATATACACCATTTATTTATATTTGTCCTTCGTCCTTAGCCTTATGATATGATCCTTATCTTTACTGAGCTTTAAAGTTATACTTCTTTGTACCTTGTGCCAATTTAATCAATTTTTGGTTTTTAATAAATTTCTAAACAATAAACAAATAACAGCTCAAATTAGTTGGCGCCAAAGTCGCTCGCTAACATGAATGTAGGATACATATACCGTGACACTTAATGAGTCTTGGCCAAAGACTCACATTGACAGTGACAGCGACAGATGACATCTGACATTGACATCTAGGTCTGGAATCACGTTCGGAAACTTACATAATGTATTCGAGTGCAAATTGTATTGCAAAATTTGTGACGCACAGACACGAGAAGGATATTATTTTTTTACCAGTACAAAGCCTAAGGACCCCTTAAAATATAGTATTTTTGCGTACTATATATTTTTCCAACAGTATATAGTACGGAGGGCTGAAATATAGTACAATACTATATTATATAGTACGGTTGGCAACCCTAGTCACGACCATGCTCGACTCTTAAGGGATTCCAGGAAGTCCAACGTGTTGATACTATTTGTGAAGTCGACCCTGTGTCGAGCTTTCTGTTTATGTATAAGAATATAGAAAATTAAGTTTAGGTAACTTAGATGATTGTATCAACTCACAAATGTAATGAGAAATACGCATTGATTCTTTGGATTTTATCTTACACTCAATTTTTTCAATGTTTCGAATCCGTTCTACAAAAGCGTTTATACTCGTACAGGTTTTTAAAAATAGCGACCTTTATAAATCGTGCTTGCCAAAAAAAACTTGCAGCAGCGGCATTATTACGAGAATGGCTCTTACGCAACACTATAATATTATTATATTCATTTAATACTTAACATTACTAAATTGCCGTGTGGTGACGGCATCGGCAGTAAGAATACATTTGTCACCACCCCAACTCCTCCTGCGGGTGTCGTAAGAGTCGACTAAGGGATTGAAGTGTCACTGACCATTCTACAAAATTGATGATGGGCGGCGTGGCGATTATGGGCATTTACCTCCTAATGCGTCTATACGCATAGTTAATAGGAGAGGCCTACGTCCAGCAGTGAACTAACATAGGCTGATGATGATGATGACTACTAAAGTGCTGAAAAGTTACGTATCACACATCATTAGTCTAACCGCCCACTGCTGGACAACGACCTCTCCTATTGATCTGGACTGGACGGATTAGGAGGTAAATACCCATATAATCAAGCTGTTTAGCGATCGTAGTAGTGTGTCCAGTTGTCCACTCTAATGAAGTAATGAGGCTGCTGTCCATCATCAATCTTTGTTAAATAAATGGTCAGCGACGCTTCAATCCCTATCGACTTTTACGACGCCCATGGGAAGAGTTGGGTGACAAATGTATTCTCACTGCCGTCGCCCACACGTCACCTTGTGGTATTATATCATTGCTGCTATCGTAGTGAAGAAAGCAGTATTTAAAAACCGCCCTTAGAACTTAAGACTGCTTTTTGCTATGGAGTTTCACAGCAAATACTGCTTTCTGTACCAGGACAGCAGATTGGTAATGAAGTTATTGCAGCCCACGTATTATTTCACGGGCTAAAGTCAACAAAGCGGTATCGCTATACATAATAAAGCTCAGGATTCTCTTTATACATTCAACAGCCCGCAAATCGCTCAGACAGTACACGTAAGTTCTATAGTAGATAGGTATGTACGCTTGGTCTGCATCATAATATTTTGCTAGCCCCTCGCCCCGCGCCCCGCTAGCCAGTCAAAAGCAGCTCTTATTCCAAAGCAATAAAGATTAGTAAACAAAGTTCGGAACGTCGATTCGTACGCATGCGTACAAGGGCACCTCCAAGCGAGACGCGAGACCGGTTCCATTTTCGAACGTTTTTTACGTTTTCGACCTGCTTGTAATCAAAAAATCGTTTCTTTGGCTTTGTTTGTTATGAATTCTTGGCCGCTGGTAGTTTGTTCGGTAAGTTGAGGCACGTGAGATGTATGGGCGTCCCTTGCTGCCAGGTGACTTCACTCTCTGCACAGACTATAAGAATAATAGTTAGTAAAGGAATAGTTATTTGTTATACAAGGGTGCAAAGTTGTATTTTATCCGCGAGTATGAAATTGAAACACGAGCAAGCGAAAGGATTCTATAGTTGAACCACGAGCGAAGCGAGTGGTTCTAAAATAGAATCCTGAGCGCAGCGAGTGTTTTAACATACGAGAAGTAAAATACATTTGTACCCGTGTGTAACACAAAACTTTTCCCCTCACTATAGCGAGGAAACTCAAAAAAGGTAATTATTTGTTCACATTACAATCATTATCGGATTAGAGATAGTAATTTTCCAAATGCATCATGTATTTAATGCAAGATATTGTCGCAGAAAACTTAGCACGAAAAAGTAAACGCAGCACGATTTTAACACATTCCTGTAGTTCCACACCAACGCCTATGCATTATTAAATCATTCTCATTCATTATTTTTACAAAATTATAACAGAACACCCTGAAAGTTGTTTAGTTTATTATTTTTATGCGTGTTCGAGTCGGTAAATAAAGATTATAACCTATAATATTCTTTGACAATGTTGACGTTGACATTTTCTGCGTTTTGTGATTGCATCTAGTCATCTTATCATCATTCACTAAAACAATTGTTACTTATGGAATTTTAGGATTTATATGTTAAAATCATCATATTATATAAAGGTTTATATTTTACACTAAATTCTCAAACAAATTATTTAATGATCAATGATCATTAATATGGAACAATATCCATGAGCATTTTACGTTTTGTTATTCCAAAACCAAGGTCATTACTTTGCCACACAAGTGAATAATATGCGTTTTTACACGTTCGTATTAAAGGATAAACGAGCACTTTACGAGCTAGTGAGGGGAAAAAAATATTTCTATACACAGCCCCACATAATTATGATAAATCGTCGGTGGACAACCAAAACTCATTAATGCGGCTATTACACCTTTCTAAATCAGTCACTGAAGACAGGGACGACGCAGTATGTAAGACACGTATGGAGATCTTTTTAATCGTGTCTAGCGTATTATGCCATCTCTGTCGTCAGTGACTGATTCAGGAATAGTCCGTGGGCTAGTCGGCCTGAAATTAGAAAACGGTATAATTTGGGGGTACCAAGTGTCCTTTTTACAGTAGTTAGACATATTCATAAGGATGTTAAAAAAGTATGATAGACATCTCAAAGTGGTAGCTAATAGGCATACGGGCTATTTCAAGATTTGCGTTGTATGACAGGTATGGTTAAAATTAGGAGGTACAAATTTTCCTTTTCACGGCTGTTAGGTAAGCTTATAAAAACGTCAAAAATGCAAGATTGCCATTTATAAGTGCTACCTAACAAAAATGGGGACCAGTCAAAGATGGTGGATCTCAAGTTTTACAAAATCAAGTATATCTCGAGAACTATTAAATATATCTAATTACTCTCTTGAACAAAATTAAAGGCATATCTGTAAGCTTCATATTTTGCATATACACGATATTGCTAAAACCAACCAATAATTAATTATGACCAAATTTATGAAAATTTCGTGATTTTGATTTTTTTATGTCGTGTTTTTACATAGTAGTCATGACGCTAGAAAAATTAAATATTTTTTTAAAGATAGTGTATTTAAGAAGCTTTAATTTGATGTATGTAACTTGTTGGCGGTATAAAAAAAAAGACCCATAAAAAATATTTAAACGAATTGTAGTCATAATCCACCGTATACATAGTGATTTAAGAGACGATTTTTTTATATTTTTCAATCTTGGTTATTTGAAATAAGTACTATTATTTACGAGTGGCACTTCCATCGCCTCTTAAATCACTAAGTATATGGTGGATTATGACTACAATTCGTTTAAATATTTTTTATGGGTCTTTTTTTTAATACCGCCAACAAGTTATATACATCAAATTAAAGCTTTTTAAATACACTATCTTTAAAAAAATATTTTATTTTTCTAGCGTCATGACTACTACGTAAAAACACGACACAAAAAAAATCAAAATCACGAAATTTTCATAAATTTGGTCATAATTAATTATTGGTTGGTTTTAGCAATATGGTGTATATGCAAAATATGAAGCTTACAGATATGCCTTTAATTTTGTTCAATAGAGTAATTAGATATATTTAATAGTTCTCGAGATATACTTGATTTTGTAAAACTTGAGATCCACCATCTTTGACTGGCCCCCATTTTTGTTAGGTAGCACTTATAAATGGCAATCTTGCATTTTTGAAGTTTTTATAAGCTTACCTAACAGCCGTGAAAAGGAAAATTCGTACCTCCTAATTTTAACCATACCTGTCATACAACGGAAATCTTGAAATAGCCCGTATGCCTATTAGCTACCACTTTGAGATGTCTATCATACTTTTTTAACATCCTTATGAATATGTCTAACTACTGTAAAAAGGACACTTGGTACCCCCAAATTATACCGTTTTCTAATTTCAGGCCGACTAGCCCACGGACTAGAAGGTGTAATAGGCGCTTAAGTAACAAATACGGACTTGAAATAAAGCTCGTATCACAGTTCTGATTCAATCGTAACATACGGCATTACTAAGAGTAGTGAGATGAGACTAGTGAGTAGTGACAGATTTTATAGCGAGTTTCGGTTGTCAGCTGACGAAAGAAGGTACTTTTTTGCAAACTGCACGCATCTAAATCTTTTGAATGTACTATATTTATCTATCTGTTATAGGTATATACGTTAGAATTTTTATGATAGTGTAAGAGTGATGTTGCCTAACTGGAAGGTAATGGCTAGGCTTTGTCATTAATCAAGCATTTTATGGTTTCCGTTGGCAACATGAACTAACCAATGAAAACTTCCCAATGGCTGATATTGGGTATAGGTACTTCAGTATAGGATTTTCTTGCTTTTCAGTTCCTGTTTGCTACCTATACGGTGATGGTTAGGTAGGTATTTTAGAAAAATAAAGATTTACATTATTAACAAAATATTTGCTAAAAGCTGCTGCCTAAATGAAAACTTGACTAGGTACATGATTTGAGTTCTTATTGAAATCTTTTTGAACACCTCAATTGTATAAATCAAAATAACAACAATAAAATGTACTTCTTTAATGAGCATCAATACTAAAAAAAAAGCAATTCAAGCATCGCACATATTCCTAAAAATCCTCTAAAAAATGCCAATAATATGACTCTCTTTCTTGTGTGAACCTGTAGGGTTAAAATAAAATCCGTTAACACTGTAGGTATGTATAACCACCTTATTCCCGTTATCTACCGCATTCGTAGAAGTCAAACCACATTCGTATCAAAACTTGTTTAAAAGGTATTAGGTATCAATTAACCTAAACAAGTTTTACGTTATACTACCACGTGGGTTTCTCTGTCAAAACGGGCCGAATCAAGTTACCTGCGATTGCCACATACAAATACAAATAATTTATTCAAATGTAAGCACATGTTTACAATTTTCAAGTGTTATCCAGTGGGCTCCAAACTAGACTGAGCCTGTATCTTGGGACCCACACTGAGCATGTATAGTCCATTTCAAATACGAAGGCTCAATGCCCCTCGAAACATTTGTCATTTAATTGGTCCACTACAAATTGGCACGTGTTGTCCACCGATGTATGCAAAGAATATCACGCCACAAAAGGGTCTGGCCAAGTATCTTTTGTTATCACTGATCCTATTGTTGACGCCTAATGACTTTGCCAAATGGAATCGGGCCTTCGTATTTAAAATGCACTATATCTAAATACAGTATTACAACATTAAATTTTATGAATACATAACAGGAAAACTGCTATGTAAATATAATCCAATATACATCAATACGATACCCGTTGCGGATTTTTCTGCGCAACCGAGGAAAACCCCGGAAAGTTGCAGTAAACTTTATGTCGCCATTTTCCTGTTTTTTAGAAAATTAATAATATTAGACAATTTTAATTAAGTCCTTATACGGCACCCGGTAAAATACACGCCATCAGATATATCGTAGCGTCCGGGGCGTTCAAAAATATCTGAACACGCCTTTATTGTCATAATAATAGAGGCGTGTTCAGATATTTTTGAGCGCTCTGGATGCAACAATATATCTGATGGCGACTGTACATAATGCACGGCATTCAGAAAAGGTGCGTTCAGACCAAAAGAGCATTCGCTGTTCTGTATCTCTACGAAATCAACCAATCACGTTTTGTGTAACGATCGAATTTCGTGGAGGAGGTTAGAATAGCGAATGTTCGCTTGGTCTGAATGCACCGAAAGACAAGCGCTTCCTCAATTGTATTCCTTTATTTATGACAATACATTTTTCATACTGACTACCGTCCAGTCCATCAGTCATCGTTTCGTTTTATTGCCAATATAATATTTAGAGAATAAATACTTATATATTGGAGTCGCGCCTGGGTATCAAAAAGAGACGTATATACATGTATTTACAAGTGCTTTACGGTGAAGGGAAACAGAGGAAACCTGCATACACCTGCAAAGAAATTCAAGGGTGTATGTGAAGTCCCCGACAAGTACTGGACCAGTGTTGGGACCACGCAAAATGGGCAGTTGCATGTCGAGTTGCGAAAAAAAATGGCCAGAATACAACAACAACAAGAGACGTATGTGACCAATTAAAGTCATCAAATAAACTTGAAGAGAAGTGCGAAAAACATGAAGTTCGAAATGAGTGGCGATAAGATAAATTAATATTTTTGCCGCCACGTCAAAAAAATGACAACCATGAATTTGAGCTTTACGCACGTGCGTGTAGGTTTATATTGCTCTGTGGACCAGGACTTATATATCGGTCCTTGGTGGTGAACCTGCGCTGCCAATATATCGGTCGTTGGCGTCCAAAAGATTAAAACATGATCGATGGGAGTGGGGAGGATGGGAGTTTTAATCATCTATATATATAAACGGCAATGTCCTGACTGACTGACTGACTGACTGACTGACTTAAATCAACGCACAGCCCAAACCACTAGTCCTAGAGAGTTCAAACTTGGCATGTACATTCTTTATAATGTTTAGAGGCGCACTAAGAACGGATTTTTGAAAATTCATCCCGTAAAGGGGTAAAATGGGGGGTTAAAGTTTGTATGGGGAAATAAGATTAGTTGGGCTATTTTATTCGAAACTTCACATGAATGTTTTTAACAATAAATAAGTAAACACGTATTTCAGGTTTTTTGAAAATTCATTCCCTATGGGGGTTAAATGGAGGGTTAAAGTTTGTATGGGGAAATAAGATTAGTTGGGCTATTTTATTCGAAACTTCACAGAAATGTTTTTAATAATAAATAAGTAAACACATATTTCAGGTTTTTTGAAAATTCATCCCTTAAAGGGGTTAAATGGAGGCTTAAAGTTTGTATGGGGAAATAAGATTGGTTGGGCTATTTTATTCGAAACTTCACAGGAATGTTTTTAATAATAAATAAGTAAACACATGTTTCAGGTTTTTTGAAAATTCATCCCTTAAAGGGGTTAAATGGAGGGTTAAAGTTTGTATGGGGAAATAAGATTGGTTGGGCTATTTTATTCGAAACTTCACATGAATGTTTTTAACAATAAATAAGTAAACACGTATTTCAGGTTTTTTGAAAATTCATTCCCTATGGGGGTTAAATGGAAGGTTAAAGTTTGTATGGGGAAATAAGATTAGTTGAGCTATTTTATTCGAAACTTCACATGAATGTTTTTAACAATAAATAAGTAAACACGTGTTTCAGGTTTTATGAAAATTCATTCCCTATGGGGGTTAAATGGAAGGTTAAAGTTGGTAAGAAGGAACCAGATTCGTTGGGCTATTTAATTCAAAACTTCATAGAAGTGTTCTTGTCAATGAAGATGTAGGTACTTATCTACATACCATGTTATATACGAGTAACATAGGTACGATGAATACGTAGGTACTTTTAATAGTTTGCTACATAAAAGGTCATTGTGAGGTTTTATTTTTTAAGTCTAGACCAAGCCATATTTATTTGTTTGTTCGTTAAAAATATCTACGATTTTGCATGGCGACATATGATTCAAAGCGAACGAATTTAAAATGTTTGTTTGACAGCTCGCGGACAGTGTACCTATGTATAAGCAGCGCGGGTACGCGGGCCGCCTCACTGTAAATTCAGCTTTCTCATTCGTGTTGTTTATTTACAATTAAGTATTTAATTATGTCATACTAATATGCTGTTCAATGAAACAGACTTCAAACAGAATGTAATAAGGTAAGATTCTACTTAGGTTTAGGAAAGGTTAGAACTGCGACCCCACACAGAAACGAACGGCTATCAAAGTAGGTTTTGGGTTAGATTAGAAATGCGACTCCCCACAGAAACAAACGACTATCAAAGGAGGTTCAGGTTAGGTTTGAATAGTAACCCCACACAGCAACGAACGGCTTTGAAAGTAGGTTTATGTTAGGTTTGAACTCCAACCCCACACATAACCTAACGGCTATTAAAGTAGGTTTAGGTTAGGTTAGAACTGCGATCCCACACATAAGCAAACGGCTATCAAAGTAGTGTAAGGTTAGGTTAAAACTGCGACCATTGGGATTCCACGCAGAAATGAACGGTTATTCAAATAGGTTTAGGTTAGGTTAGAACTGTGACCCCACAGATAAGCAAACAGCTATCAAAGTAGGTTCAGGTTAGGTTAGAACTGCGACCCCACACATAAGCAAACGGCTATCAAAGTAGGTTTAGGTTAAGTAAGAACTGCGACCAGTGCGACCCCACACAGAAACGAACGGCTATTAAAATAGGTTTATTTTAGGGTAAAACTATGACCCCATACATAAGCGAACAGCTATCAAAGAAGGTTTAGGTTAGGTTAGAACTGCGACCCCACACAAAAGCAAACGGCTATCAAAGTAGGTTTAGTTAAGGTTAGAACTGCGACCCCACACATAAGCGAACAGCTATCAAAGTAGGTTTAGGTTAGGTTAGAACTGCGACCCCACACATAAGCAAACGGACATCAAAGCAGGTTTAGTTTAGGTAAGAACTGCGACTCCACACAAAAGAAAAATGCTATCAAAGTAGGTTAGGTTAGAACTACGACCCCACACAAAAGGAAACGGCTATCAAAGTAGGTTTAGTTTAGGTTAGAACTGCGACCCCGCACATAAGCGAACAGCTATCGAAATAGGTTTAGGTTAGGTTAGAACTGGGACCCCACACAAAAGAAAACGGCTGTCAAAGTAGGTTTAGTTTAGGTTAGAACTGCGACCCCACACAAAAGCAAACGGCTATCAAAGTAGATTTAGGTTAGGTTACAACTGCGACCCCATACAAAAGCAAACGGCTATCAAAGTACGTTTAGGTTTGGTAAGAACTGCGACCAGTGCGACCCCACATAGAAACGAACGGCTATTAAAATATGTTTAAGTTAGGTTACAACTGTGACCCCACACATAAACAAACAGCTATCAAAGTAGGTTCAGGGTTAGTTTAGAACTGCGGAATAAATATTACTAAATTTAAACCAAACTATAATAAGAACCCGTAAAGGAAAACCTCAAGCACCATTCAAAATTCCCTGATTAAAATTTACTGAAAACTATTCTTCGACAGAATGACTTGTCGATGAAATGAAAATACTTGAACCGTTGTCTTTGAGACAACATTCGATTAAATGATTGTCGACAAGTCAAGGCGAAACCCAAAAAAAATATCACAAATATTAAACTTATTTCGGCCACTTTTGAATCTCCTGACAAAAAAAAATAGGATTCATTATTTGCAGGAAACCGTGTAACATGCATAATATATAACTACATACAATCGAAATGGTAACCTCCTTCTTTTTTGAAGTCGGTTGAAATTTTTTTTTTCATAGAAGTCCAAAATCTACGCGTGCGAAGCCGCGGGCAAAAGCTAGTTTATTAATATACGAATTTTTGCTTGTTCCAGAACCATGCCTAGCCTAATCTTTGACACGTGCTGCGGCTGCATCGAGCTGAAGACAGGGTGCCTCATCATCGGCTACCTTGAGCTGGTGAGTCACTTCCCTAATTAAAATAAATAAATAAATGGTACTTACTTCTTACCGACCGATCAAGTGGCCGAGTCGAGTGGTTTAGGCATCAGCTGCAAATTTCAACTGTCTAACTATCACGGTTCACGAGAGAAAGCCACGGGACAAACAAACAGACGGACAGCCGAGTCTTCAAAAACTTGTTAAAAGAAATAACTAAGATCAAGCGGGACAAATGCAACTATGAGGTAATTTCGACTAATTGAAATTACCTACTCTTAATTTGTAAAAAGATCATACTTGTATTGAGTTGCTTTTGAAATAAATTAAAGAATGATCTAGGTATTTTCCAAAAGTTCTTAAAAACAGATTAAAAGTGCATTAGTTGAAATTATCTCATAGTTGTATTTGCCCCGCTTGATCTTATTTGTCGAAAAATGCGTTTTTGATACAAGCTTTTATCGCCAATAAAACCTCAAAGATTAGAATTCATCTATTCTCAAACAGATTCAAGTGGTGGTGCAATAATTACAAGCGGCATTCTAATATTGCATCTAAAAAGAAGTTAGTGATATAAACATTTGTGTTAATAAGAACTAAGTGGATAATGAACATTATTCTCAATTGAACCAACGAGGTCACAATAAGGCCGAATTTTAGTAATTAAAGCAGCCCCTTTTACAGAACGGACGTGAGTTTAGCTCCTAACACAACAATTAATTAGTATGGGAACGCCAATGACCCAATAGCAGTAATTCGAATATTCGAATATTCGAATATTCGTTTATTCGAATTATTCGCGTCAAATAATATTCGAATATGACAGCAGTTATTATTCGAATAAAACGAATATTTCGAATAGTGAAAGTTTGTGTGAAAATAATTTATTTTTGCGAAGAATTATAATAAAATTTCAAAATTAACATTAATATCTATGTAAAAATATATTTTAATGATTAAACAACGTTTGATTCAATTAAGTTAATTTAAATATTAATAACTTAGTGGCGATGTGGGGGCTAAGGATGCGCTGGCACGGCTTATGAGTGCAGCCGCGGGGGTCGATTTGGCCAGACTAAAGTCGGTGTCGTGTGTCGAAGCGGGTATGTGGTTGCAGGCTTTGCCTGCCCCTCATCTGGGAACACTCCTGGAAAACGACTCTTTGCGGATGGTAGTTGCTCTCCGCCTGGGCTTGGGCTGCGATGTTTGGTTACCTCATAAATGCATCTGTGGCTCCATAGTGGAGGCAAATGGCCATCACGCGTCGAGTTGTAGTTGTTGTTCGGGAAGGTTTCCACGTCACCACGTCTCAAATGACATCGTGCGAAGGGCTTTGGTATCGCCCAACATTCCTTGTGCCCTGGAGCCTCCGGGCCTTTGTCGTTCCGACGGCAAAAGGGCCGACGGATTAACTTTGGTGCCGTGGCAGACAGGAAAGTGCTTACTCGGGGATGCCACGTGCGTCAGCACTTTAGCCGCCTCGCATCTCAGTCGGACAGTGCGAACAGCTGGTGCTGCTGCGGATTTTGCTGCCACTAAAAACGGGACGGGGAGTATGCGGCCTTGTGTAACAGTTATTATTTTGTTCCCATCGCAGTGGAGACTACTGGGTGCTAGGGGTCTGAGGCTATTGCCTTTATAAGGGAAGTTGGACGTCGGATTAGTCAGAGGAAAGTTGACACCCGCGCGGGTTCGTACCTGGTGCAAAGATTGTCCGTCGCCGTCCGTGCAGCGTGGTAACGCGGCCAGTGTGATGGGTACCTTTGCACCAGGGACGACTCATCCTCAGCCTTTGATAGTCCACTGCTGGGTGTAAGCCTCTCCTAAACGCATTAGGAGGTAAATGCCCATAATCGCCACGCTGGGCAAGCGGATTGGCGATCGCAGTAATGTGTCCACTATGATGACGCTGCTGCCCGCTAGGAGCTGTATGCTAGGTTACCTAGACTTTGATGAGTGTAATTTAATTCTATAATAATATTAATGATAAATAAATACATTCCGCCATATAAATGTATGTATAAGTAGCACAACTGACGATTCGAAAGGGCTTGTTGCTAAGCCTACTCAATAAATTATTTTTTACTTTGACTTGACTGAGTAACAACCCTAGTACTTCAATGAATTTCGATCGCAGTTTACGATGTATGATTGATAATATATCATTCAAATAAAACCAAATTAACTCACTATTAAACGGGACAGTTTTTGTTCTCTTACCCCTTGAATAAGGTTTAACTTACTCCCCGAGACAATTAAGCAGCTTTTTAATGAATAAAATTGTCAAAAATTAAGTTTTTTTTTTACTTTTAAGCTATAACAATCTTATTCAACTTAATTTTTAATTTGATTTGAATAAAATTTTAGATTGAAAATCCTCTTGTTTTGGTATCATCACGAATTATATACAAAAACTTAGTATTTGTTTCATAACGAATTATTTTTGGCACGCAGTTTTTTATACATACTAATGATTGAGTGTATCAATGCGTGATCAAGCGATAAAAATATGAGATACAATTTTAAACTCCTTACACTGAATCTAGGCCAGCTAAAAAGTTACAGACCATACTTGCCTCTTAGGTACAGTTAAAGACAAAATAAGGTGTACACAAAAATGTTAAAAAATATGTCACAGTGCACTCTAACTCTGTGTAATAAGACCGTCGTAACATATTTATGAGCGGATTCTTTCGATACTTATTTTTGCACTTGACTGTACCATAGAAGTCTTTCTTTTGTATCGAGAGATTCGCGAGGTTATAACGCATTCATTTTACGTCATATATTTTACAATTACATCCCTTTAAAACATTCATTAACTATTTTTCTATAATATTCGTTTTCTTCGAAAAATTCGAATATTCGAATACTGAAAATCGAAGTATTCGTATTATTCGAATAATAAAATTGGACGAATATTGCAAACCCTTCTCGTACCATGAACTACACCGAAGTAATCCCACAAAAAAGTCCACCGATATCCCGTACAGGGTTTGTCTCAAAATGGTGGGCTTATCGAAGTTATTTTCCAAAGAGGAGTCTAAAATTGCTCAAAAATATATATACATAATAACTAATAACTCGGAAGAAAACTCAAGTTATCTAAATATACACGCGTTTGTACGGGACAAGCCCATGAAATGCTCCTGTAGGCTTAGCACATGATTGACGCGAGAATATGTCGCGGCGAGATAGACTATCCGCCCCCTTTTATTAATATAGTTAGTAAAAGACGGGAAATCTGTCTCGCCGCGACATACTGTCGCACCAATCATGTGCTAAGCGTGCTGGGTGCTTAGACTAGTTGCCAATCGCTAGCGCTTAGTCGTCAATCGTAAACGAAAGGCAGCTAACTGTCTTTGTCGCACTAATAAAAGAGTGACAGAGAGGGAAAACTACGATACGCTACTAAGCGCTAGCGATTGGCAACTTGGCTAAGCATCCTGGTACTAGCGTATTGGTGCGAGCGAGCCGAATAGAAAGTAAGGACGCGTTAATAAAGCGGCGGCAGGTCATGGTAAACATACTGGTCACACAGAGACACCATTAATGGTTCATATAGTTGATGAGTCTGTTAGCTGTAGGGATCCTCCTCCTCGCGTCGGTTTCCTCATTACTGAGGGTCGTGATTTCCCTGGATGGAAACCAGTTTTTCTCTGGTTAGTCTCCTCCATCTGTCTCTATCTTTAGCTTCATGGAGGGCATCATGGAGCTTGGAATTTAAAGTTGAACGGACTTGGTCAGACCACCTGATAGGGCTACGACCTCTCGGCCTTCTTCCATCGACTTTCCCAAGAACCATCAGTTGCTCGAGGTTATGTCCAGATTTGCGGGCAATGTGGCCAAAGAATTCCAGGATCCTTCGCAGGCAGGTGGTGGAAAGTCTTTCCTTTATACCCAGTTCTTTGAGAATAGATTTATTTGTTCGAAATGCAGTCCATGGAATTTGAAGCAGCTTGCGCCAGCACCACATTTCGAAGGCGTCAATGCGATTACGGTCTGCCTTCCTTAATGTCCAAGTTTCTGCACCGTAACCGAAGATTGAAAACACTAGAGAGAAGACCAGTCTCTTCTTCGTCTTTCGAGATATGTTACGGTCTTTCCATATTCTCTCTAGCTGCGCCATTGCATTTTTGGCCATGCCTATACGTCTCCTGATTTCCTTCTCACAGGACCCGGTGTTGCTAATAAAAGTGCCGAGGTAGAGAAAATCGTCCACTCGCTCTAGGGATAGAGCACCTGAAATTTTGAGTGAGTTGCTGCGGTCCACCACCATGATTTTAGTTTTGGAGTGGTTGATTTTGAGGCCTAATTCTAAGCTAATCCGCTCCATTCTAGTGAGGAGAGACACCATTTCAGCTTCGTTAGCAGCTATGAGTGTTGTATCGTCTGCATAGCGTAGGTTCGTAATTTTGGTGCCACCTACGGTGACTCCACCCTCCCAATTTTCAAAAGTTCGCCTGATGATGTACTCCCCATAAACATTGAAAAGTATGGGAGACAGAATACAGCCCTGCCTTACTCCTTTCCCAAACTTGAAGGGCTCAGAAGTCGTCCTTTCAACCTTCACAACGCCCTGGTTGTTTTGATAGAGCGATTGGATCAGCAAGATCAGGTGCTTAGGGACTCCAAGCTCTTCCAGAACCTTCCACAGGGCCGACCAGATGACACAGTCAAATGCTTTGCTGTAATCGATGAAGCACAGGATGATGGGAGAATTAAATTCATAGGACTTCTCGATCAGATGACGGATGTTTAGAATTTGTTCGCGAGTCCCCTTGCCTTTGACAAAACCAGCCTGCTCCTGTGAAATCTGCCAGTCCAAGAAGTAGCGAATTCTATTGTTGACTATGTGGAGTAGAATTTTACTGGCGTGCGAGATGAGTGCTAAGGTTCTATAATTGTCACACTTAGACGTAGATCCTTTTTTATGCAGTGGAAGGATGACTGATTTTGCCCAGTCGTCGGGCCATTTTCCTGTACGCCAGATATTGTTACATATCGCATGCATCACGCTTGCTCCTGGCATCCCCATTGCCTTGATTATCTCGGCTGTTAGTTGGTCAGGCCCGGGCGCTTTCCGGTCTTTAAGAGCATTAATCGCAGATGTGACCTCTGACAGTAGTAAAGGAGGTTCGAGCTCTACAGAGTTCCATGCTGTTGAATCTTCCAACGTGGAGTGACTGAGAGGATCTTTGTAAAGGTTCTCACAATATTTGCGCCATCGACCTGCTATAGCGTCTAGATCTTGAAGCCGGGTTCCATTATCATCCTCAATTACCCAAGTTTTGGGTTTGACTGCTTCGAAAGTAGTTTGACCTTTTTGTACAGGTCCGAGCTTTGTACCTTCAAAGAATGATCTTCGATTTCCTGGCAGATGTTCTCTATAAACACGTTTTTATCAAGACGGCATGACCGTTGTATTGTTCTGCTTAGCTCCGAGTATCTATCACGATCCTCCTGGTTAACCAAACCTGCTGATTTCAGTTCTTTCCTTTTTTGGATGTCCGTCCAAGTTTCAGTAGAGAGCCACGACTGTCTACGCAAGATTGGCGCGCGTTGGCCGATAATCATGTCCATCGTCTTCCATGTCAGATCTTTAAGGTGCTCCCACTGTTCGTTTGGACTTGCGTTAGCAGGCGGGGGATTTTGAGTAATGGCCTCGTTCAAACCTTCACGGAACGCAGGCTTTTCTTGCGGACCCAGAGTGCGCGGTCGTACAGTGGGTCTTTTCTTCAGAGACTTCAGCCGGAGAGCAAACCTTGCCACAAGAAGACAGTGATCGGAACCACAATCCGCCCCAGGAAACGTTTTCACATTGCAAATCGAACTTCTCCAACGAGTATTTATCATAATGTAATCGATTTGGTTGCGATACCGGTCACCCGGGGATTTCCATGTATATAGGCGTCTTGGATGGTGCTGAAAGCAGGTGTTCAATATGGTCATGTTTCTACCTATGCAGTACTCCAGTAGCCTTTCACCTCTTTCGTTCCTATCACCCAATCCAAATTTTCCGACTGTCGCTCGTATGTGATCATCCTGAAGTGTGTTACCCACTTTCGCGTTCCAGTCTCCAATCATAAGAGTTATCTCGCGATTGGGAATTTTAGATACCGTAGCTTCCAAGATGGTATAAAAATCGTCGATCGTCTCCTCCTTAGCAGCTGAAGTTGGCGCATACACAACAACAATGTTGAGGGTGCAGGGATGGGAGTTTAACCTGAGGGTAATAATCCTGTCACTGACTGGATTGTAGCCCAGCACATGGTCGTTAATGTGGTGCGGCACCCATACCGCAACCCCGTTAGTACTGGAGTCTGCGGCACCCGAGAAGTATAAGGTGTTTCCGTTGTCAGTTCTCTGATGCCCTTGCCCTCTCAAATGTGTTTCGGTTATTCCCAATAAGTCCAATTTGTGTACTTCCGCTTCCTTTTCCACGATTTCAAGTTTCCCCGGCGCCAGTAACCCACGAACATTCCAGGTTTCGATTCGCCGTTGGTCGCGGATTGAGAAAGTCGTTTTTGTACCACCGGTAGCATGTCTGCGAGCTGCAACCCGGCGGGCCGTAGGGATAGCACATGATTTAAGCGACAGTATTTCGCAGTGACATAGACTAAATACTCGTGTCCGTCCTTCTTTCATTACTGAAGTTGGGTCAATAGTACATTTCGATGCAAGTGCAAAAAAATATTTCGACGAGGGTGATAGTTGGAGCCCGAGTGAAACGAGGGATAGCACATGATTTAAGCGACAGTATTTCGCAGTGACATAGACTAAATACTCGTGTCCGTCCTTCTTTCATTACTGAAGTTGGGTCAATAGTACATTTCGATGCAAGTGCAAAAAAATATTTCGACGAGGGTGATAGTTGGAGCCCGAGTGAAACGAGGGTGACAATCACCCGAGTTAAAAATAAGTTTTTACACGTGTATCGAACGACTTTTTTCATAACAAGTGCCTTAAAAAGAGAAATTAACGCACGCGAAGCGTGCGCAAAGTTTACTTTTCCGCACTAGTTAGGAAATAGTACATTCCCTAACTAGTGCGGGAAATTTTTTTTTCGGCGAGGGTGAAAGTTGGAGCCCGGGTGAAACGAGGGCGACAATCACCCGAGTTAAAAAAAAGTTTTTGCACGTGTAAGGGACGATTTTTTTCATAACAAGTGCGTCAAAAAGAGAAAGCAAAGTTCATTGTTGCGCACTAGTTAGGAAAAATATAAACAAAAATCCGGTGCACTTGTATTTCTTTTTCACGCTACATTTTAATCCATACATCAATAATTGGAAACAAAACATCATCTAATACAAAAACCACAACTGTGTCACGTTTTTTAGGGACACAAAATAAGAAAACGAAAATAATTTTGACCCAGTTAGTAAAAGACGGGAAGTCTTATCTCGTGGCGACATACTATCGCACCAATCATGTCATGAGCTAATGCTGTGGACCTTTATGTAGATAACCCTCGCCATGGGTCTATAATTAAGCAAGTACAATAACATTTCATGTGAAATAGAAATTATAAGTACCAAGTGAAGATAATGTTTACCTAAATTTCAATTTGTCGATTTATGTTCATTTCGACGAAATGGCTTTGTAATATAGCACATCATAAATGTACGTAACTCATAATCTTGTTTATGATATAATAGTTACAGAATACGAGTATATTTGGTAATGATATCCCTTAGCTAATTAACCTTTTCAATACAAAAGGCTGTCCCTCCACGTCAAATACAAAAGGCTGTCCCTCTGACGCCACCAAGTCACCAGTGTCAAAACTGATTTTGAACTTTACGCACGTGCGTTAGGTCTATATTGTTCTGTGGACCGTGACTATATCGGTCTTTGTCCTTGAATCTGCAGTGCCAATATAAATTCAAATTCAAAGTCAAATTCAAATTCAAATAATTTAATGTTATAAAACACATGTCAAAAAAACCGGCCAAGTGCGAGTCGGACTCGCGCGTGAAGGGTTCCGTACCATTATCAATTTATTATTAAAAAAATACAGTTAAATCAACCTACCTCAAAAACTATAGGAGATAATTTAATCAAACCAAAAATCGTTGATAGAGTTTATTAATGTGCATAACATTTATTTTTTTTAGAATTTTGTATTGCGTAGTTTAAAAAATAGAGGGGGGGGGGGACACACTTTTCAGACTTTGAGAGCTGATATCTCGAAAACGATTTGCTTAAATAATAATAAGATTTATAAACCTTCATATCATTTTCAAAGACCTTTCTATTAATACCCCACACGCTTATATACAACCTTAAAAAAATTTCTATCCCTCAGTTACATGTATGGAGGGCCCCCACCCCAATGGTTTTTTTTACAATTTAGTATCATAATCATATAGCGGTTTATACATCACATATCCTTACCAAATTTTGTTACTGTAGCATTTATAGTTTCCGAGTAAATCGACATCAGACATTGGCGTCCAAAAGGTTAGACTACGATTCTTCTAAATGTCATTGTGTAGGTGAAGAGATAAAAATATGCACAAATTGCTTATTTAGTGACGTATTCACCTCTACACCCACTACAAATGGTTTCCGAATTGAATAAAGACACTAATGTTTATGGACAAAGCGGAGATTACATGTTTTAAAAGGCGTTGTTTGAAGTAAATTCCACTAACATGCTGCCCCCGTAAGCATAAACGCAGTAACTAGTTTTAAAGTGTCAAACAACTTTATTAAACTGCAAATTATGTTCTGGTATTTTGAAACTAGTTACTGCGTTTATAGCAGGGGCAGCATGAATATTGTATGTTTTCATAAATTTTACGGTATTTCTACTGCAAGTCATGAACTCTTTCAAAAACACTGTTGATCTAAAAATAGCGCAAAAGTAATGAAAAGAAACGCAAAGTGCATGTCAAAATGAGATTTTTAAATCGGTCTCCAAGCATTACCATTTGAATAAAATCACTTGGGTACCTAAAATAAAATAGAAACTTGAAAATAAGACTTCCCGCATTAGAGACTTTGTGTCCGTAGGGTCCCGTGGGTTTTCATCCTATTCTATGAATTATTTGAATGAAAACGCGCTCCGCCCACAGAATATATTCAGTGGCTCCATTGGTGACCATAGGGCCTCTTTCCTTGCCCAGCAAAATGGGCATTGCCATTCAGCGTCATATCGAATATAGCAATACACTATTATGCAAATAATGTTTTATTGGCGACGATGTGATCACGATCAGCCTAAAGACACTATACCAAATAACCCTCTGCTATAGGGGATATATGTTTTGTAGATTTTGCGTTTGTATTTAGGTCCCCTAGGCTTTGTTTATAAAGTCACTTATTTCATCAGCGGCATTTCTCCGTGAATACAAACTAAAGCTATTTTTAAGACAATCTACCGCGTGTTCACGACCGCCGCACCCAAAGTTATATGGGGCACCTTCAAACGCTTTTTGACGAAACGTCCCTCGTAATTTTTTTATTGACTACGTTGTGGACTTTAATGCGTTGCGTTTAAGCTTATAATTACTCGACAGTCCCATGGGAGTTAGTCTTGAAAACCGAAAATACTTCTAGCCGTCCGCGTATACCTAAGTATTTGAATTTCTATGTACATATACTTACTACCTACTATTTTGGAGCTCTGACGGCTGGAAGGAAAATGGGATTGTGTAATGTGTAATGTCATTTTCACTTTTAGGGACACCTGATTAGTGTTATATTAACAAACCTTAATTGTAGTCAGGTTCCTAACAACAATTAAGTACCTACGACATCAATAGAAATTTAAGCAGGCGTTTTTATATTATAATATCGCTTACAGTTTATAAAATTAACACCAAAACCGAGTTTTTATTGAAACTTTGTGCTTAATTGTCGTTACAAAACTGACTAATATTAAGGGTTTTATTATTTATTTAAACTTTATTGCACAATATAAAAGAGTACAAATGGCGAACTTAACGCCTTAAGGCATTCTCTACCAGTCAACCATTGGGCTAAACAGAAAGCTTTGGTTTGGTGCAGGATTTAAACTTTAATGATATTGTTTCTTTAATCAAGTCAATTATAAATTATGTTTTAAATACGCATATTAACCGTTTCAGTGCGGATGACATGCTGGCGTGTCATAAATGTTTTTAACGAATGGCGTATGACACGAGGCGTGTCATCATATTCTATGGCGTAAGGCACGCTTGGCGGCGTATCATGAAAAAAATGTTCGCCGCCATAGATAAAAGTTTTTGAAAATGGAACACGCATCGAATCAGTTAATTACCTAGGTGTCCATAAAAGTGAAAAAACTCGTGATTGGGTAGTTCTATGTGATTATTCCGTCGCACAAATCAAGTCAGTACCATTCAAAAATTATTGACGAACTGCGTATAAATAGTGGAGTAATTTTCGGTTATCTTGTAGCAGACGCATGTTTGTCTGTTATTCTAGCATAATAGTTTCATTTGCTTTTATAAAACGGAAAATAAAGTGGTGATGGTAATGAACAATAAAAACGCGTAAAAAAATCACAGAGATATACCGAATTACTTATTTAAAAAAATCTATCTAATATATCTCGTCGCCCAGTAAGTACCCAATACCCAAAACACAGGCCTTAATTGAACTTACCGTAGGACTAGTAGCCGAACCATGAGTTGGCACGTTACGCTTACGTTAGGGTTTACTCAATCACCCTCGCTTCTATAATAAGAATAATAGCAAGCGCGGACTGCGTTACGTATCGAATAAACGCTAAAGTTGTAAACGTTTCTTACCAAACAAGTACGGTAAGTAAGTAGTCATCAGCCTATGATAGTCCACTGCTGGACGTAGGCCTCTCCTATAAACTATGCAACACACATCGTACATGTGCCTAAATTGCATAATTATACCTTTATAATATATTCGACTTTGGTATGTTAACTCATTTGACTCTTTGATATGCCAGTTAACGTAACGCACTTTATACACGACGTACAGTCGACAAAAAATGTGGTTTACCACGTTTCGAATTTACTCAGAATTAAAAACCATAGATTATAATTAGTTACTTGCAACAATTAGTTTAAATTTTTCATTGTCTATGGCCTTCCGCCAGACACTGTCCTCTCGTTGTTCTGTGCTATAAGTCTATAACTGAGCAGTCGATGTAGCATTTTTTTGAACATTTTGGCTTTCAATAAAAGCTATCTAAATTATATTCGCATTTTGATTCATAAAACAAGAAAGTCGAAAAGTGGTAAACCACATTTTTGGTTGACTATACGAATACTCTCAAATGCGGTCCTATAATGTCAATTCAATATACGAGTATGTATATGAATAAAAAAAACCACTAACCAAATGTTAATAAAACGCATAGTTTATTTTTATATTTAGGTTCATTTAGACAGATGCTGAAACTTAGGTATTACGCTGTTAATTGAACGATTATCAAAGATGTGCTTCCCATAGAAAAAATCAACTGCGAAAGACTGGTTGACACGGGATTCGAACCCGCATCCTCTGGATGGAAAGATGTATCTTATAAATAGTAGATGTCATATACCAAAGAAAAAATACCAAGATCAGTACGACCCCACGTAGGTACTGCCCTGCTAAGCGAAATATCTCAAAAATAGAGGCATTTGGAAATGGCATCGTCAGCTTTAAGGTGCATGTTTGCATTAACTTTTATTTTTTGTTGTACCGCTCGGACACTCGGTCTTAAAAATTGGACCTTAATTTTTTCTTCACATCATCCGCATCATCGGTCTATTAGGTCTATGTTAGTCCATACGAGTAGCTGGATGTTGGCCTATTAACTAATCACGTTCGATGGAATGAAAAGCTCCAAATTGTCGATTTTCGAAATCCACGGTTTTATGGCGTTCGGACACTAGCTGTTCCTTTTGTTATGCAACATGTTGTAACAAAATATTGATTTAAACTTTCACGATTATCACTCATATTTTAAAGACAAACGGGTCTTAATCGCGTAAACTTACGTTTAATTATATCTGTTTATGAGTCTGCCTGCGACCACGGGTGTAACGTCATGCCCGAAACGTCAGGATATAATTAAACGTAAGTTTACGCGATTAAGACCCGTTTGTCTTTAAAATATGTTGTAACAAAGACGAAAATATACAGTCAACATGTCAAAAAGAGAGTTGATGTCATATATGACACCACAGCACTCACGGAAGAAACGTTACGAATAGGTAACTGTGTGCTTACCACGAGCTACCGGATATCAAGTATGCCGGTCGATGTATCAATGGGAATTGCTCCAGCCGTACTTGTACCATACTCCTTATGTCTGGCCGTCTGTCTTTCGGCAAGTCATCGACCCTTCCAATGTGGTTGGCTCGTATCCAAACTTCGAATTAATTAAAGGTCGTTTGAACGCTATTCCCCTTATCTTTTGATAACCAGTAAACATCGTGCATAGCGCATGCAAATAGTACATTAAATAGTTACTATACAAGTGCGAAAAAAAAAACTCGTTACGACTGGCGATAATAGTACATTGTGTAAGGGCGGTAAATAAGAAATTGTGAACGAGAGTGAAAGGAAAGCCCAAGCCGAAGGCGCGGTCTTTACTTTACACGAGTTGATAATTCTTGTACCGCCCGTGCACACACAATGTTTTTCATCACACCTGTGAGGCAAAAAAAGTAAATAAAACAATATATTTTCACAAAACTACTCTAAAATGGTCTAATTCATTTCTCAAAGGAATGACTTAAACTCGAACACGTGAGTGACAAAGCACCGGGTGAGTTATGCTGCTAGGGCACTACTACTGTGACGTAATATTGTATGAAAATCCATGATTGCGCATGGGCGTAATGACACACCTACGACACGTATCGCCTGCCACTTACCGAA
>JALPQI010013936.1:0-31339 GCA_025490895.1 Thaumatotibia leucotreta
TATTTTTTTCAGTGTAGACACCACTTTTGCAATTAGGTTCACACAACTCATGGCTCGGATACGGCTCGTGGTAAGGACACAGAAGGCTACAATGCTACATGCGCAAGAGTGTGCACAGATGCACGCATTTGTGTCAACACGAGGTCCGCGTATTCGGGGCGGCCGTGTTTACCTTAACTAATTGCCGTAATGAGCCTTATCTGTGTGCTTAGCCGATGTGTTTGCCAACTGATCGACAGCCCTGTTCCCTTTGCTTATTGGGTCTATGCGAATGCTCGCCTATTAGCTATAGGCTTTAATTATGATGAATTTATTTATGACTGATGACGACCAAATTGTGCTGTTACAACCTGTCCTGACATCTTCAATCCAAGCTGTGTGTCCATGCGTCCAAAACATAAAGAATTTTTGGACTTCGTACTAACCATTATCAATTACCATTTAAAAATAAAGCAGTTTATTTACAGCCACTCTTCTCATTTCGCAAATTCTACTCATAATAAGGTTCATGCGCTGAATGGATGCGGTATCTGTAGAATATGGTATTCAGTGCTTCAGATGCCTCATTATCTCCTTCTTCTTATTAGTAGTAATATGTGTTCTCAACATAATTTCAACTCCTCTGATTAAAACATAGTTGTGCTTCTAAGCTTTCAAAAAGGTAATGTTTAGAACGTCTAGACATTCAGAAAGGTAATTGTTATCTTCTAAATATAATACATAGATCGCCCGATGCTTGTCATATTCATAAACAGTCAGAAATGCACAGAAAAATAACAAAACGTATGAGAATAAATTCTCGTCTGCATCAGACTGCACTTATTACGCAATGGGAATAATAGGCCTGTCCAAGGTTCATTTACTTTAGTAGGGACCAGGAAATAATAAAGACTTGTAGGTAGCCTGCGTTCAAATGATCATGCTTCATCATTGCTGAAGAAGACGTCATGATGGCTATAAATCATTACCAATATATAGAGGTATGTGGAGCACTTTATTGTGTGCTCATCACAATTTCCCAACATAATTGTCAACTGTAACTTCTTATCACATCAATAACAAGAAATTGACAGTCTGTAAATGTATATTTCTGTCTGTCGGTAAAAAATATCTGTCTAATAAAAAATAAATCGTCGATCATAAGCAAACGGGCTAACTGATCACTGATTGTCCATTAATATATATTTTGACACGTTTAAGTAGGGAGTATCTGCTTGGCTCCTGCCAATCAAAAAGATAATAATGATAATCCATTTGTTTAATTGATGTTAATGGATAAAGTCATTGTTATGGTCAGATAAAGTCAAGTCAAATTGATGTGATAAGAAGTTTTTAGGTAGGTAGATGAGTGTACGCATCAATGCGTAATGAAGCGTTAGCGAGTTTTTATTTTCATAAAGATAGCCCAGCTCCTATGTACTAGCAATGTATGTTGCAGAACATTCTGAATTATTTCCATATACTTCCGGAAATTTACATCAGAATATTCTCATGAAAGTTGCAATTACTATTAATACGCGTAATAAACTAATTCAAAAGAGAATGCTCTTTTGAATTAGTTTATAACGCGATGTTCTGAAACGTTGACGATCACTTTATTTGACATTTGAATTACAAATAATAGCGTCTGTATCAGCTCATCAAGTACCAAAGAAATGGACCTAAGGCTTACCAATAAATATTAAAAAAACAGTATTAAGAACTTCCTATGAGAACGTTATCATTTTTGAAAATTTGTATGTGCATTGATACCATGTTCTCATTAATTTTAATGTTTATCGCACCTATTTTCATTTATCATCAAATTATGCTATCATTTTACTTTTACTCAATTTCATCTATTTATAAAATACGAGTAGTGGGTAGCAAAAAATTACCCAGACTTGTACCTACATATAATTTAATATTACAGTGCCACAGACTGTACAACCAAAGTGAACACCGTTTCGCAAATCGATGTAAGGTCTACAAAATAAATGGTCAGTTAAGTGTGTTTATGTTGCACCAAAAGACAATCTGCGATATGTCCTCACCATTTCTCGAAGGCTTTTAAAGTCGTTAGGTACATTCCGCGGTATCTAAGGCTGCTGCTCGATAAATCTTGACCGTGTGCGACATCTACTTTTTATGGTCGTCGCCATAGTGGACAGATCCCTTGGCCGATATGCGCTAAAACGAACAATTTATTGCTATCGCCGCACATTACTCAACGTTCGACAATTTTTCCTCGTTATTTCGAAAGTAATCTTAACGAATCCAACCGGTATTGATGAAATTATGATATAAATGGTCATTAGGTTATGATATAAATACTATATAGGTACCTTAATGTATGTTAGTGCTTTCCCGATAATCCGATAAATGAGCATCTAGATACAAGCGTTGAGTCTCAGCGCCGAATTTAGAGGTTGAGAGGCTTCGGGGCAACAAAGGAGTGGAGGCCCCCTGGCTCCCAATTATTTTCCAAATAAAGTAGACAATTTTTTTCAATCAACTTTTTCAATAAATATTTTTTTGTAGAAACAAGTATAGATTATTTTATTATTTAACAAACATATAAATATAATTGGGAACGAGAATTATCTGAAATTAAATTTTAGCGTTAACGAACGGAATTTTCCGAGCGTTTTTCGCCGAAAAATCGTTGATGATTTCGCTGAAATCCAGTTCTCGGAGTAGATCACTTTCAATAGTAAAAAAAAACAAAATCTAATAAACCTACTCAAAAAAAAACTAGTGTTGGAATTACTATTGGTCTCACAACTTCCACGATAACATGCTAATTCTTAGTGCATAATAGATAAACCCATATACGTATAAGTACATAAAAAGTCTAGAAAAAAGAGACATCAAACAACGTGAATCAACTCGGCGATCAAGTGATTATAAATTCCGTTACTTATTTATAATACGCCTTATTACTATAATATATCTGGAACCTATACAGGTAATATGTACAGTCAATAATCACCAAATTAAAAATTTAGAAAAACCGACTTCAACCGGTTTCTCCAAGATTCCCGATTTGTTTCCATCATTGGTTTCCTCAAATCCTACTTTCTGAATGCAAATTCTTGTAAATGAATGAAAATTACCAAAAGCGCCATACATGTACCTATAACATTTGAAGAGATCCCTCGATTTCTCCAGGATCCCATCATCAGACCCCAACTTGGTGCCAATGGAACCATCTCGGGGTAATACACGTTCGATCACAAAAAGAAATTTTAGAATCGGTTCACTATTCTCGGAGATATCAGGTAACATACATACAACAAAAAAAAAAAAAAATTCCTCCTCCTTTTTTTGAAGTCGGTTAAAAATAAGTAAGTATCGAAAGAATCCGCTCATAAATATGTTACGACGTTCTTATAAAGGTGCATTCAAACCAAAAGATCATTCGCTGTTCTATCCCCCGTTCTGCAAAATCAATCACGTTTTGTGTAACGATCGAATTTCGTAGAGTGGGGGGTTAGAATAGCAAATGCTCTTTTGGTTTGAATGCACCTTTAGGTACACAGAATTAGAGTGCACTGGGACATATTTTTGAACATTTTTGTATACACCTTATTTTGTCTTTAACTGTAAGTACCTAGTTCACGTTAGTAAGCATTTTATCTTGAGGTTGGGATCAAAATACACTTACCACGACAAAAATAGGGATAATCCCAGAAACTCGGTTGTTTGTTTAATGGAGTTTCATGGCCTCACTATTGGAATAGATGGTTTGTAATTTGGCAGAAATATAGCTTATGGCCGGTGAAGGCCGTAGAATCTGGGTAATGGCCGACAGAAACGACCCACAATTTTGTATGAAAACCATGGAATATGTACAGTCAAGTTCAAAAATAGGTATCGAAAGAATCCTTTTATAAATATGTTAAGTACAATGTACTTATTAAAAAATATTGTGTACAGGGACATTTTTATTCAGCAGTTTTATATATGTAACCTTATTTTGCCTTTAATTGTACCTATAAGAAAATGTGAATTTATACGTACCTGACTACTTATATACGTTATTGAAAACTTATTTTCAGGGACCGGAACCGATATTTTAGAAAAAACGCGAAAAAGTCCAATATTTTAAAATGTTTTATATGTACTCTTTATTTACACTCAATATTTTATGTAATTTACATCAACGTCTTATTTTTGAATTACTCCATTAACTTAGAATTTATATATTGAAAAACGAAAAAGAACGAAAAAAGAACTGTTCTTTTGTGTAGAGTAAATACCGGTTTGCGATCTTTTGACTCCTTAAAACCGGATTGAGAACTATTAATATGAGTAGGTATTTAATTTTACTCAGTAGGTACCTACCCATTATAAATGAAACATTAATGACATATAAAAGTTGAAAGCATTTTATCTAAGCTTTTAATTTTATTGCCGACTGTACTCGGAGATCGCCGTATGAAAGCTTAAAATATAAATTTCCTTGAATGTTTCTACGTTCGTTTTGTATCTTTATATTAACAGCGTTCAATGATAAAGTTCAGGCTTAATCATAATAATCTTCGAGATTATTTTATTGTGATTTGGCGTTTTAAATTAAATGTTTAAATAAGCACGAGAGAAGGCCGGTCGCAATCAATTATAACGTGTCGTACAGACCACAGCTGTGATTTTAATCTGAAGACCGTTTTCGACCAGCGGTTTCTTTCATTTTATTTGTGAGGAATATAAATACATAAACGAATTTCAATACATAGGACATATACCACATTAAATATCTAAGAAGTTACTCCCTTTTGTGGCAGAAAATATTTAATAGTATAGCTCGCGTAGGCATTCAAGGCTCGTCGAGTCGCTTCACAATCTAAGACTGAAAATTCCCAGTAAACTATTATAAAGTAGAAAATGTGAATCATGTGAAGATAGGATCTGTGGGTAGAAATCATACCACGCATTGCTTAAATTTATGGAATGGAGAAATAGTTTCGTGGCACGTTAATTCACAGCACTTCATAAATCTTTCAAAAAATATTGACCATACTTTATTACGTATGGCTCGTTGAAATTCTTGTTAAAATTCTCAGCATGTTATTGTAGAATCCCTTTGTTCGCTGTTACAAGTACCAATTCATCATTTTAAATCATAATCTTAATTCAAGGAGGCCTCTAAATACCAGACTGCTAATATTCTGTTGAGTTTACTTCTGTAATACGGAAAATATATAATATAACTATACTTTTTACATATGAATCCTAAGTATTGTCAGCGAATGTGTATTTCAAATAAAAATATATAGGGTGGTCCAAACCTTGACGTCAAGATTTTCGTCACGATTTTTTGTAGTTTTCGAGTTATGAATTTTTGAATTTTTTTTTCTTCGAGAAATTCTGGAGTGAAGAAATTTATTATAAAAAAAAACTATTGGGTTTTTTAACTAGTTTCTTTTTGTAAAAGTATTCCTACAAATAAAGCAATTACTGACAAAAAAAATTAACGTCCTCACTTTGATACAAGTAGGATAAAAAAATACCAAATTCAAAATTTTACCTTAAAAACGCATCAAAATAGCATTAATGTACGTAAATACACGAAAACTACAAAAAATCGGCTAACATACATGGGGTATATTCTGATAGCCCATGACGTGAGTAATCTAAAAAAAAATTTGGACCACCCTGTGTATATAAATTATAAATATTGGATGTCATATACCAAAAAAAAAACGATCAAGGTCACCAACGTCCGAGGTGGGGATGGTGGGGATCGAACCCACGTGCTCAGCTTTCGCGGCTGATGCCTGCACCCCTCGGCCACTCGGTCTTAACGATACATCAAAAATACATACGCTCACAACACAATACGTTCAAAAATACATACAATCATATTTTATTGGCCACAACATCGTTTACATTTTACTGTACATATCGTCGTTCTTTAATGCAACATCGATACTTTGTACTATTTGACAATTCCCTACCCCAATATTTCACGGTTCTATGTTACATTTTCGGGTTAATTAAATCTGAACTAAGTGTCAGTCTGACAATATTCATTCGTGAAGTTGATAAAAGTGGAACACAGAAGCTTGTAATATTGGGGCAGCGAATTGACGCTTGACGACGACAAGAAAATGCTTAATTTAATACGGTATTTGTTCATACTAATTGCCTTGGCATTGTCGGCAGGCCGTCGGTGAGTTTCATCACGCCGGCGCTGGCTGTGGAGCGGCATGGCGACGGCGAGCGGACCCGGGGCAGCCCCCACCGGGGCGCCACGGGGTGCCACTACAGAGGCTCCGTTAGGGGCCAACCTGGCTCTAGGATCGCCCTCTCGGCCTGCGATGGACTTGTGAGTTACCTGTCTACTATAAGTGCAACACTCCTGATAGTTGTGATAGTGAAAGATGGCGATGGCAAACAGATGCGGCGCAGCCCCCATAGGGGCGCCACGGGGTGCCACTACAGAGGCTCCGTTAGGGGCCAACCTGGCTCTAGGATCGCCCTCTCGGCCTGCGATGGACTTGTGAGTTACCTGTCTACTATAAGTGCAACACTCCTGATAGTTGTGATAGTGAAAGATGGCGATGGCAAACAGATGCGGCGCAGCCCCCACAGGGGCGCCACGGGGTGCCACTACAGAGGCTCAGTTAGGGGCCAACCCGGCTCTAGGATCGCCCTCTCGGCCTGCGATGGACTTGTGAGTTACCTGTCTACTATAAGTGCAACACTCCTGATAGTTGTGATAGTGAGGATCTCCCCCGAGCGTTGCTCCACCAGCCGCCAGACGGCTGACACCAGCAGCTCTCTCTCGACCCAGCGGGGCCCCCGCTGGGTCACCATTTTCTCTCTTCCATAGCAGCAGACTCTCAACGACGAGCCAGCACTACCGCTAGCGACGCGCCGACAGCCGCGCACCGAGCACCAGCCTCCCTCTCTCTCCATCTGCCTTCCTTTTCAGATCGGACATTGCCTTGCCTTAACTTGCCTTTACCGCATCATCATCTCATCACCAAAATAATTTTCTCTCTCGCCATGTCCATGGCAAATCTTCCTTCAACAGCCTCTCAACACCGTCCCCAAATAACGGTGCAACGACCGTCCCCATCTTAGTGGGATGCGACCCGGCCACAGCTGCAGTAGCGGAAACGCGGGCGCAGCCACACATACTCCAGGAGGAGTTTCGTTTGTATATTCAGTTCAGATTTGATTTCGAAAGATGGTGATGGGGGACAACTGCGTCTCCGTTAGGGGCTAACTGAACCTAGGGTCAGAGAGTATGGCCGGAAGAATAATTACAAAAGCAGCGCCAAGACCCCACTAGACGCTTTTTCGTCGCTTCCATCAGGGCCAGACTGGCGATAGGATCACTCAGGGATCAGAACCGGTTTTCTAGAGAAACCTCGATATTGCCCAATATTTTTTAAAGTTTTATACTCTTTAAGTAGTACCCAATATTTTATGTATTAACAACATTGCATTCGAAGAACTAAAAACGAACCATTCTTTTGTATGGAGTAAATACCGGTAAACCGGTATCCGATACCTGGGATCACTGTTTCTGGTTGAGCAAATGTCTTAAAACCTGAAAGGATAATTCGTTTCTGTGGATTTGTACATAGCCTACGGCGCAAAGTCTCTGCTTGCTTACGAAATGTATTCCCGCTAATGGTATTTAAGCTAAGTTTACAAGCTTACCAAGTACATGTGATAAGAAGTTATGTCAGATTGAGCAAGATGTGCTTTACTGCATCCTCGTTTTTATTGACAAGGATTAAATTCTAAGTACCTATTAAAATACGTATGCAGACAAAAATTTGCTTTCGTTGTGATATTTTATTGCGTCGCCGAGTTAGAACTACTCTATAAAAAAATCCCGAGGTGTAGGTATCTTGCAAAGGTTTTAGTCTCATTAACATTCAATAACTGTACTAATTTGTCTCTGTGTGTGGCACTGATTTGGCACTCGGAAGTAAATCAACGTGTAGCCTATAAAATGCTTTATAAATCACTATTCCCCGCGTCGCGTGTGGTCGTTTTGCGAAGTTCCATCAGACCTTTACTTTTAAGACTGTTGGTAACCACATTGGGACCACTAAGTGTCGGGTGGACGCTACCAGGACATGTGGTTCCGAGTGCAGACAACCTGCTAAATTTCATGCCGACCCACGCAAGCTTTGATGTTTGTGGTCGCCACCGTCTGACCAATCATTTAACGATCTTCGGAGAAAGAACTTGCAAACATAAGATGGGTATTAAAACAAAATATGTTTTTATTAGGTACTAATGTTAAACTATGTACCTAATGTTTTAATAATTATCATTATCATCATCATCGTCTCAGCCGGCAGCCATAAGACGTCCATTGCTGAATATAGGTCGCCGGGATACGCTGGATGCAGGTCGCATCCGGTTAGATGTGGAGGTCCAGAGGGAGGCCTATGTTCAGCAGTAATAATTATAATGTCGATTTATTATTTGTTTTTAATTTAATATAGATTTTGGTGAACTCTAATATGATTCGTTAGTTATGCTTGTACATAGGTTAACTAACAAAGTACGGCATATGTTGACAAAAAATATGTTTTATAATCATATAAATATTAAGAAAATCCGTCATTAATAGAATTTGAAAAGAGTCAGTCGGATTTCAAACTTCTTACGATGTCGTGGTAAGGTACCTACTCCAAAAAAGTCCGTCAATTAAACTCAATGATCTAAAGCAAATAAACTCTCAAACCACAAGCAAAACCATGATGCATGTTTAGTCTACGAAGCTTCATTTTTATTGTCAGTTATTTATAAACGAAAGAGTTCAAATAAATCACATCGCGGCCTTGCGGGGCTTAACATACCCAACTAACTATAAAAATCTGCGGATGAAACATTAGGTCCATCCTTCTTATTTATCTGTTGGTTTTGGCAGATCTTTGGCCTGTGGCTAGGAATGGGTACTGTAGGATCAAATAATGTATTATTATCCTTATTTTGTGTTCTTGGTGTTCACGCTTATTTTGTAGGCGTACTCTTTTTGATGTAGATATATTATGAAGTAGATAGGTAAATACTACCGACCCATACTTTCTATGCAAGCAAACAAATTCGTGTCCCATAGGTATATAATATTTTGTATGAGCAATGAGCATGTATATATTCGTAGGTATATAGCAATGTTGGACATTGGAAATTAAACTTTTGTAATTAAATTATAATCTTCGGTTGTAACAATTTGCCGTATGAATAATATAATGGTACACGTATGAGTATATATAATATATGTGAAGTTGTATACACCCACCAATATTTATTCACTGTTTTGTAATGTAATTTGGATAATAATGCTTAATTCCGATTACGTAAAACAGTGTACCAATGTTACTATGGGACGGACAACAACACATTTAGAACCCTATAACTCTAGTTGCAGGTGGCTGCTATAGTCAAAGAGTAACTAGTTAACATAATCTTACTCTTATGAGCACACTAAACAACCGCCGCCACGAAGGTTTATATGGACAACAAACTACAGACCTAATGAAGCGCTGTCAGTAGCAAAGCCAGCACTCAATCAACAAGCTACTGTAACGTTTGCTAAGTGCTTTTAGTTGCACAAACAACTTGCAAAAGCCGTTGCCGGCGTCGCCAGGCACAAGAACACAAATACCAAGACGTGACAACGTTTACAGAATTTATGAATGACGCTCTAACGGCGCAAAAAATGGCTTTCGAGTGTCAATAGACGGCACTCTTGCTTTCAATGCCTTTTCGGCTCGGACCACATGCTGTTAAAAGTGAAAATTTTATTTGTCATTGTTAGTATTTGCTTACCTAATTAATCACATACGCCTTCAGTTTTGGGGTTCAGTTATGTTATAATCAGAGATCGGACAAATGTGCGTCATTGTTAGCAATAATATGGACATGACTCCAAAGTTGATTAAATGAATACCTAATTTATTGAAATTTGATATCGAAGGTTTAAGGTGACTATTTAGAAAGGTTTTAATTGTTACCGGTGTCTACATAGGTAATTTTCTGAAAATGATTAAATCGTTAATTATTCAATCAGCTTTGGAGTCATCTCCATATTATTGCGAACAATGACGCACAGTTTTCCGATCCTTGGTTATAATCTTATTGATAATTTATTATTTTTTGCGTAGAAATCCTACAAATAACCAATTTTGAAGAGAACATCGATAGCTAGAGTAAGACAAATTGAATATTAATATATTTTTGAGCTCTGAGCTAAATATTCAATTCATAACTCAAGTTTGGCATTACGACAGCTACACCAATTTGCTAACACGAAACGTTCCTGAGCCCTAACTTTGCAGTTAAACATAATTTATGTAGAATTATTCGTGAAGTAAAATTTGTTTGGTTTTATTGGTCTCCTTCTAAGTATTGTGGTTTCAGTGAGTAGGTCATATTTTGAGACCGAAATATTGGAAGTAGTCAGAAATGGTTCTTATAAATCTACAAACTTACGTAAATACATATTACATGTACCTATAAGTAGTTACGTAGTTCTACTGAACCCTGTTCTTGCATCTCCTAAAAAAACTTATCATTCGGCTCAATAAAATGCTTTTTTGCCTACTCTTGTGCCCACATTCGTAATTTAATATCACGGCCTTGCTTTTGATCGATGGGCGAGATAATGTTGCGAATTTCAAAATTAATTAATGATTTATGTGTGGATATGGAAGTAATCAAAACTATCAAAAGTGGGCGTTGATTGCGTATGTCTATTTAGTCTGTAAATAAATATGAAATTATTTATTCCTCTATTTATGCAAAATTAACACAGATTTGTCACATTTTTATGCCAAATTGCTACATTTCGGAGTCTTAACCTCCTGAGGCCTGGTGACGTCACTTACTTCAACCGAATTTTAACTTTGACACTATATCTATAAAGTCAAGATCACGAGGTTAAAGCATATAATGTCTTATGTATTTGTAATACCGTAAAGAAGTACTGTACTGTATTTAAGGAAACAAAATGTAGAATCTCCATCAGCTGTCCATCGCTAGCCACTTTAAACCCAGGGATTAACGCTTTACTATAGTTGCACTTAAATAGCCGTTAAAATTTTACGCGTGCTATGAAACCCGCAGGTTATTATGTACCTAGATTTACGAATAGCCTACTTTTACATTTATAATTGTGTTGACGTTAAATTGTTTATCTATCGACTCAGTTCCACTATATTTACTACAGAGTGCTAGTTTCAGGATTATTAGTCTTATTACATGGCTCTTAAACTTAAATGCTACGATATTAAGTAGCATTGTCTTGACAAATAAGAACACAAGACCACTACTTAAATACCCAAAGGTTCTATCGGAACACACTAGTGCTAGTAGTGCTCAACTTTTATCTTTGAGAAGCTGACTAAATAATGTTCTCATGAAACATTTGCAGTCCTACTTATGTGTCTACACAAAACAAAGGTTTTAAATTTAGGAAACACTTAAATTTGTAACCTGACCAGTATGCAAAAAAAAGTGGGCGGTATGCATGACATTACTTTATTCTGTCTCATTAAGCCTAATTTAACTTTAACAGCGCACATAATTCATTTCAAGAAAAAAAGCTACGACTAATTACTTAATACGCGTTGGTGTTTCCAACATAAATTATCCGCCTATTCCGTTTGCTGTCATATCAGTTTAATTTCCATGCCGAGATTTGTGTGTTCCCTTACTTGAACTGATACCAAGTTAAATAATACAATATAAATATGAAATAAAACTATGAAACCGGATAAACTCGCGTATATTAACTAATTTTATGCTCGTGCTTATGCTCGTGGCGGAAAACATAGCTCCTGTCCTATCCGATATTATAAATGTTTCCTTTACTTCCGGTACTTTCCCTTCCATATGGAAATTTGCCCACGTTATCCCTTTACCTAAATCCTCGAATCCCACGACCTTCTCTCAATACCGTCCCATTTCTATCCTTCCCGTTTTATCCAAAATTATTGAGCATTTCGTTAACCGTCGCCTTCTTTCACATCTCAATAAGAATAATTTATTTAATCCTTTACAGTCTGGTTTCCGTCCTGGGCATAGCACTGTTACGGCCTTGGTAAAGGTCACCGATGACATCCGCCTGAATATTCAGAATAGAAAGCTCACTGTGCTAGTTCTCTTGGATTTCAGTAGTGCCTTTAACACTGTTGATTCCGATATCCTTCTTGAAAACCTTAATTCCCTTAACATGTCTCAAACTGCTCTGTCTTGGTTTCGCCATTACCTCTCTGGGAGGCGCCAGTGTGTAAAGTTTGATGACCGGATTTCGGATTGGTGTAATCTCTCTGCTGGCGTTCCCCAGGGAGGAATACTCTCTCCCTTACTTTTCTCAATATTTATTAATGGTATTACTGAGTCCCTAAGTTCTAGCTATCATCTTTACGCGGACGACTTGCAGATTTATGCAGCGGCTAGTTTTGATGAATTTCCTTCACTGGTTAGCAAAATCAACCGCGACCTTGAATCCATTCGTAACTGGGCGTATAACAATGGCTTAGGGGTAAATGCGCAAAAGTCGCAGGCAATTGTTATAGGTAGTCCTCATTTTGTGGCTAAATTGCCGGAGTTGGTGGTACCCGAATTACGCTTTGACGGAGTGACTATTCCTTTCTCCTGTACAGTCAAGAACTTAGGTATCATCATGGACCAAACCTTAAGTTGGACAGCACATATCACAGAGACTAGTAAAAAACTTTTTGCTTCTATGCACTCCTTAAGACGTCTCCAAAACTTCCTCCCTGTTCAAACTAAAATCACACTAACTCGTTCGCTTTTGCTTCCTTTATTAGACTATGGAGATATAGTCCTTGTGGATCTCAGAGAGGAGCTACTTGACAAACTCGAACGCTTACAAAACTTATGTATCAGATATATTTTCGGTTTGCGTAAGTTTGATCATATATCCCAGTTCCGTAAGCAGCTCGGTTGGCTTCCGATCCGTCGTCGTCGAGATGTTCATATCCTGTCATTGCTTTTCAATGTGTTATTTAATCCTGCTTCTCCTTCTTATCTATCAGACAATTTTAGTTTTCTGGCCTCGGGTAGCGGTCACCGCTTGCGTTCGAGCGCCAACCTTTCTCTTGCTTTTCCATCCTGCAAGACACGAAGTTACAAAAGATCTTTTACTGTCCATGCCGTCAATCTGTGGAATGAGTTGCCGGTATCTGTAAGGCAGTCGCAATCTGTGGCATCACTCAAGGAGAGGCTGAAGAAGTTGTGGCTTTCCAATTCCAATCCTTAACTATGGTGGATCCTTTGTGTTTTTACATATTTATTTATATATATTATATGTTTCTATATTTATTTATTATTTAACTATATTATTATATTATGTATTTATATTTAGTGTTTGTGTAGATATTATTATCGGTTTTATATATCAACAATGCGAATACAAAATTATACTTCAAAATTTAAGTTAGTAAATGTACATTTTATATTTGTCTTTCACCGTTGCTTGTTCATTTCTCATTTCCTCAAAGGTTAACTGGAAGAGATCCCTGAAAGGGATAAGTTCGCCTTTGTTGTATCAAATTGTTTTTGTCTGTGTTTCCTGTATTTCTGTTCTAATGTACAATAAAGCTTATACATACATACATACATAATTTTAACTTCATTCCGACGTTTCGAACACTTTACAGGGTTCGTGGTCTGCGGATGACATCCGCAGTCATCCGCAGACCACGAACCCTGTAAAGTGTTCGAAACGTCGAGTTTATCCGTTTTCATAGTTTTATTTCATGTGTAATCCTCGCGGTAACCGAAGAAAATACAATATAATTATGTTATCTGACAAATTTTTCATACATGCTCAATTGCTCAGCCTTTTTCAGTCCACTGCAGGATGTCCTATATATAATCTACGCGTATGGACGCATTATAAAATAGTGCACAAAATGACTACGCTGAGCAAGCGGATTAGTGTGTCTGTGTCCACAATGATGATGCTGTCCATCATCAATTTTAAATGAATGGTCATTAATACTTCCCTTAGTAGACTCTTACGACACCGTCACCAACCCAACTTTTCCCGTGGGTGTCATGATGATGGGCAGCAACATCATTATATTGGAGTGGACACACTACTGCTTGCCCAGCGTGGCGATTACGGGCATTTAGCTCCTAATGCGTCCATACGCTTAAAGGTGGTAGGAGGGGCCTTTGTCCAGCTGTGGACAGGTTATAGGCTGATGATGATGATTATAATAAGTAGGTAGTTACTGTAATAAGGCAGAATATCCTATGTTCGGTTCTGCGCCATGACTACAATCATGGCGGTAAAAAACGGATGTTATTATCGACTTGTAGTATTGTAACAATCATGATCATGTACGCCTAACCTAACAAGCCAATTAGTAGTTACGCGAATGTCATTGTGTGCCCATATCGGGTGGGATTATACGAATATAATAAAAGTTCTCTATATTATTTTATGTACAGACAAAAAATATAATGGATGGTCTGTGATAAGGATGTACCCTTCATTGTTATTGTAATCATTCCAAAATTGGTAACCTATAAAAAAATCACAGTGCGCGGTGCTAAATTAAATATGTTTAAGTAATAATGGTGTTGGGAAAGAAGGGAGATAAAATGTTTGTCTATATATATGCAACATTCAACATTTTGGAAACTCTCATAACGAAATATTAACTTAAAATATTTATTTTTTTGAAAAAATGTAGGTACTAAAAAAATGTGAAAAGAAGTCTACTATCATCTAGTGTGGAAAATGTGTCAGACGCTAATATTGAGTTATTTTTTTAAATAGCCTAGAAATCCTCACTATGTTGATATTTGGATAAACTTAGAATCCTTCGCTTTTTCGGTTTACAATACCAGCACGGGCGTCACACAACGACTTGATGACTGTTATTTTAACTCTTGTATAACAAAAACTAGTAATTATTTTATGATTAACCGAACAACTAAATTACTCTCGTCAAAACTGATATGTATGTGATAAGAAGTAATAAGAACAAAAGCTTCTTGTAAATACAATGTTTTTAATTAATGACGGCCGGTCATAGTTCACGGCAGATTGTGAATTGCAAGGCATTAAATATTATAGCACTTTAAAAAAGACGTATGTCACTATACAATCCTTCTTAAATACGTCACTTCGTGAACGATAATGTAGTGCTAATCTCGAATGAATGAACCGACAGACAGGTGAATGAAATTAATAATGCAGAGCCGCCACTTAATAGCTTGCTTCTATTGGTAATCATTAATTTTTAAGTGTACAAAACGGCGGTAATCAGTTTTATGAACAGAAAGGTTCTTAGGGTTCCTCACTGTGTTTAAAATATATTCAACATGTATTTTGGAATATATAAATTACATACTGTTGTCTTGCTGTTGCTGTTGTTTTGTTAGAAACACTTTGCAGGACATACAAGACGTAAAATTTATAACTATTTTACTGGTACATTATCCCCATTGTCCATTCATGAGAATAAAGAGAGATAAACGGATTCAAGAGATAAACGGTATCGGAAATAACAATAAAACAAAAAAATCCACTAACAAACATAAAAGATTAAAAAATATATTGGTATGCTAAATAAAATTGCGTTTAAAAAACATCGTACTCGTACTTGGCATTTAAAACTACATATTTATTGCATACGTAGAATTGTCACTTAATTGGAACAAACCGATTAATTCAAAAATTTGTCGAACCATTACCTTAATGTGCGTAGGATTTTCAATGTAGTGACTTCGTGTCGATACAGTTTAAATAAAATACGATTTCGAGCCCTTTTCCTGCGAAGACAGCTGCTAGCCGTACCATGAGTTTCGTTGCGTTATTAATGCTGGCTTACTTTCTATCCGGCTCGCTTGCACCTGCTGCGACCATATACAGGTTGGTCCAAACCTTGACGTCAAAAAATTTTTTTTAGATTACTCACGTCATGGGCTATCAGAATATACCCCATGAATGTTAGCCGATTTTTTGTAGTTTTCGAGTTATGAATTTTTGAATTTTTTTTTATTTGAGAAATTCTGAAGTGAAGAGATTTATTATAAGAAAAAACTATTGGGTTTTTTAACTAGTTTCTTTTTGTAAAAGTATTACTACAAATAAAGCATTTCCTGACAAAAAAATTAGCGTCCTAACTTTGATACAAGTAGGATAAAAAAATACCAAATTCAAAATTTTACGTTAAAAACGCATCAAAATAGCATTAATGTACGTAAATAAAAAAAATAAAACATATTCCAAGGATTTTTGTATTCTAAAGCCTGCCCTAGACCTTAAGCCTTCGTAAACACAAAAAAAAGTGATACTTAATGATGAGGATTTTTTCGAGTAGTCGGTCAAATAAACTTAAAAAAAACCTTCTAAAAATTTATTTAAAAATAAAGTAAAATTTCGTATAATAACTACACAAATTGAGTTTTCGTGGTATTTTCTGTCTTTGTTTATTGATAAGAATAACAAAACAGACGAAATTTTATTTTATTTTTAAATAAAAAATTTAGAAGCTTTTTTTTAAGTTTATTTAACCGACTACTCCGAAAAATCCTCATCATTAAGTATCAATTTTTTTTCGCTTTTACGAAGGCTTAAGGTCTAGGGCAGGCTTTAGAATACCAAAAATCCTTGGGATATGTTTTATTTTTTTTATTTACGTACATTAATGCTATTTTGATGCGTTTTTAACAGAAAATTTTGAATTTGGTATTTTTTTATCCTACTTGTATCAAAGTGAGGACGTTAATTTTTTTGTCAGTAAATGCTTTATTTGTAGTAATACTTTAACAAAAATAAACTATTAAAAAAACCCAATAGTTTTTTTTAAATAATAAATTTCTTCACTCCAGAATTTCTCAAAGAAAAAAAATTTCAAAAATTCATAACTCGAAAACTACAAAAAATCGGCTAACATACATGGGATATATTCTGATAGCCCATGACGTGAGGAATCTAAAAAAAAAATTTTTGACGTCAAGGTTTGGACCACCCTGTATATAACATGGACGTCTAACGCCAGCTCAAAAATGCCCCCGAACACAATTGTTCAATTGTGCCAAGGTGGGCAGGACATTGCGCTTTTCTTAACACCGCGCGTATTACGGCGCAACATCTTTGACAAATGTTTATAGAATATAGCCAATCAAAACTTTGATGGACCAATAATAAAATAATAATAATAATAAAATATTTTTATTATCGTGATGCATTGAAGAGGGGGTGACACTTGTCAACTAAAATTCAGGACCGTTTTTGAAAGGCAATTTAGTTTGGCGTGCGGCTCCCATGTTTTATTTGTTCGTAGGCTTGCACCAATATGTGAGTACGAGCGGGATGGACAGAATGTAAGCCCCCGTTAATAACGCGGCAGCAACTCATGGTAAGCACACTGTATTACGAACTATACTTGTATCTCATGTAGACATTTAACGCAAGCGCTTACGCATTAAGATGCAAATCTTAGTTGTTTGCGTTCAAAAGTTAATTGAATATTTAATAGGCTAGCATAGCATCGAAATAACTTCCTTTTGTAATCGTTACAGATGTTCAAGGTGAGCCATCAATCGTATATTTTCTGATATAGGTACCTATAAATAAACTTTTGTATTTTTTCGCAACTGCATTATGTAGGTAAGGTACATATATGTATGTGTAAGTGTTACTCATGCATAAGTCACCCAAATGGAACCTTAGGCCACTCGGGAACTGTCAAAGTGACCCTGTAAATCAATTTGTAAGAAATTCCAACAAGTAGTAATACTTGTCATATCGACAAGGTTCTAGAGTGACCTAAGTTTCCAATTGGTTGGTTGGCACTATTGAGAATTTAGGGGGAATTCCGAAAGTCGCCATTTTTAATAGGTACACATAAGGATATTAAATTATAAAAAAAATATGTGTAGGTAGGTACCTACTTAAGTATGTCCGAGTAGGCGTAGTAATCTGAAAGTTGTAGTCATTACAGTTTATACGAAAATTTTATGTGTACTGCCTTGGATGACTGAATTATTTGCATGTGTAGGCGTGACAAGGAAGGATATTTGTTTTTTTTAAATAACCCGGCATATTCTCTATTAATTATTATCTATTAGCCGCTATGAACTGTATATTCTAGGTATCTATTTACTTCCAATTATTATGCGTTGAGGAGAGAGGAAATATTTTAAAAAGGTATTCGTTTTACTTACCCCGTTAAAGTAATTAAACCCGTAACTCCTCCCGTTTATGACGTAACACCTCTAATGTTGTAAGCGATTAAAAAGCGTCTATAAGATGCTGTAGCTACTACCATCATGCTGGTGTATAGATACTTACTTGGTTGCCATCATCTTGAAGTAAAAAATAAAATGTTATCTTAGCCCAACACATCCGAAGGCATTTCATCAATGGATCTTTATCAGTTATGCAGTGCATTTGATTGTTCAGTTCAGAGAAACGCCGCCGTTTCATCTCCACTTCTAAGACAAACACTCGACTAGCTGGACATCTCGAGTGGATACTTCACCATACAAATAGATATTACGTTTCGTGAAATTAAACTTTAATATCTTAATACTAAGAGCGAAAGTGTTATTAGAAGTGGTTTGTATTGGTAAAGCACATTCACTTTCTATACTACGTTCAGTTGTGCCCCTTTATTTTTTCTATTAGATGTAGTATGCTAGAATAGTATGTTTGCACACAGTAGACACGTCTTTAGGCAGTTGAGTGACTGGCCTACTATTTACAAATCAAGTTTGTACTAACTTATAGGTACTCGAAAAGAAGATCAATGGAAAATTTGGTTGGTTCCGCTGGCCCGTTTCATTCATGTTTATTTTATTATGAAGGGAAATTAATTTGGCGCATGGCGTGAAGAACCTGGGTGCTTAGCCCATTTGCCAATCGCTAGCGCTTAAACGTCAATCGTAACCGAAAGGCAGCTAACTGTCTTTGTCGCACTAAATATGCAAGAGTGACAGAGAGGGAAAACTACCATACGCTACCAAGCGCTAGCGATTGGCTACTTGGCTAAGCATCCAGATAACTAGAAGAACTTCATTTATTACAAATACAAGATCAAATTTCTTCTACCTTTCATCTCGAATTATCAAGTTCTTCACGCTAAGTACCGAATTATTCCACACAAGTTGATGATGACCAGACATCGTACGTTTTCCAGCATTTTTGGTGCAGTGTAGTTCAATTAAGGGATGTGAAGTAAATTATTCGAAAGGAGATAGCGAGTAAGGTTCATCTTTGTGTTACAACGTGTTATGACACGTTACAGCTAAAAATTGGCCCCTGGATTCCTTTAACTCAACTACATTTCATCAATAACCCTAGAAGTTCAGTTAAAGGAATCCAAGCGTCAGTTTAAGTTGAAACGAGAGAATAACACGTTGCAAGACAATAACGAACTTCTAACTCACTATCTCCTTATAAATAACTTACACCATATCCCTTAATTGAACTACATTGCACCAAAAATGCCGGAAATCGTACGATCTCTGATGATGACATGAGAAAACTAGCGAATTCATATTTCTATAATTTTCTTTGACATTTAGGTAGGTACTAATTATGAAATATTTATTATACAAGTGAGATGAAAACTGGAATGCATTTCAGGCCTTTCCACGACTGTAGTAGTGTGTAGTTAAAACGACAAATATTTTACTAAATATGCAGCGTCATACGTCATTTTCAAATTGGCAACAAAGTTCGACGTACGCGCACGGCCTTCCACGGCGCAAGGCCGGCGGCATACAGACTAGCCGGCCAATCCGGCCATCGCACATTATTATAATAATATACAGATTATACATATTCTAATGTATGCAGCGTTTAAAGCCCACACCCAATCATTAAGTCCAAAATACAGGTTGATTCTTACTCTGGCATCTAGTAAATTTTGTGCTCCTAATTGTTTGTCGAAAGATATTTAAAAGCATTGACCTATTACTTTATCTGGTTATTTTTTATTGTTTGATTGTAGTTAGGTACCGAGTTTCACATTATTCAGAAACTCAATGATTCGCAGAATAAACGTTATAAGTTCTTTTAAATACGTAACCAAAATTGAGTGCGCAAATCGCAAATATTTTAATTACCTTTGTAAATATTTATATTTATTTATTCGTATAATTCGATCTTGACAATGATGAAATAATATAAATTGGAACAAGAATAAATCTTAATAATATTAGAAGGACGCTATCAATATTTCAATCACAAACTTTCTTCGAGGTAACATAATAACTCTTACAACTTGCTCCAGTATATCAAGAACAAGAAGAAAATCTTATCATTTCACAATCGCTTAGAGTCCGATACGTCTCAAGGTAAAGAATTTTAGTGCAAAAACGGTCCAAGTGCGTCTAAAGCTCTTCAAGTTACTGCGTTTTCCCACAACGGGGCAGTTTAATTTCCAGTATTCGCGCAAAACCGAGGCCACTTCGTTATCAATCAATTTATCTACCGTTACCAGCAAACAAGACGCGGATTTGTTGACCCACTGGTTGGCTAACCGGTTTGTTAGTTCGCACTCAATGGAGCCATTCAGTGTCGCTTTTCTATCATTTGTTTGAGAATTTGAGTATGTTATTTATTATAATGATTATTGTTTTGTCATAATATCATGTTATACTGACGCGCCCAACTTGTAATTTACTGACACATTTATAAAAACCAACCGGATTATATTAGAAATCGTTAGCGTCTAAACCTATGACTGATGCGGTTGGAAATTTAGCGAATCATACTCGATATAAGTGGTAGGACGGATGTCGAGTATAACCAGATTTTATTAGTTTCCGGTGACATCACGTTGATGATTAAATATTTAGAAATAACTCATTCATTTTATTAGTGGCATTAAAAATGATTTAATTACAGGCGGGCCTGTTAAGGACAGAACATGGAGAATACTGGATCGAGCCGTCAAACCAAGTGGCAAAAGACGACTCGGCGGGTCGGCCACACGTCATATTCAAACGATCTGCCGTTGACAAAGTCGAGGCTTACCACAGAAACAAAAGAGCAGCAAATTACAAAACCGATAACAATGAACAATATAAACGATATTACGAAAAAGAATACCAAAAGTTTCATCCCAGGCGAAACATGAACCTCAGAAGAAATCATGATAGCAAAGAATTAGCGGAAAGGGAAAGACGCCTACGAGAGTATGAAAGACTTAAACGATTAGAAAACGCACGGAAAAATCCTATCGCCTTCAGAGCTGAGATGCAGAGGAGAAGAGAAAATAGAATCAACCAGTCACTATCGAAGAGTAATTCTATAGAAACTAGCAATAGCAACAGTAAGTCAATGGAGATGCCCTACGTGAGAAATGGCGGACGGAAACGAATGAATCGAAGGCGAGGAGACGGCCAAAGGAAGCTCAGGAGACGTAGAAGAAAAGCGAAGAACTGTGCTACTAAGCAACCGCCGTACACGTGGAACATCACTAATGCTAGAGAATATGATAGGAACAGGGTAAGCAGGATCTAATTTATAATACATGCAATGAACATAATTTTCAATTTTTAACCCAATATCATGTCCGTCGAGTAAATGAACAGATTTATCTATTACTGAACAATTACAATAAAATTTCTGGGAATCATTATCTGAAAATCGTTCAAAACCTAACCGCGAATTTTATTTTCAGAACAAATATTTACCAAATCAAAGGCTTAGCGGTACAGCGCCGAGACGACCTCGCTCCGTGAGCAAACCACAGCACGTGGAAGTATTGTTGGTCGCCGATAAATCCATGACAGAGTTTCATAAAGACAACGAATTGGAGACGTACTTGCTTACTATCATGAATATGGTAAGTGTTAGCAATTTTATCATGCATGTGTTAAACGTTAAACCAGTTAGGGTCTCACCAAACCAATCGACGCGGAGTCGGCTTTCGCCGAGTGTTTTACACCACACTATTCGCATTTAGCCGATCGACCGTCTCCGCGGCTGAACACCTGCGTTAAGCAGTCTCAACCTCCTTACGGCCGCCGAAACGCTCGATCGGCTGCGATTTGCTACCGCAACAGTTGTAAAGCGGCGGTCGGCTCTCCCGTGCTCCGTCCTGCCGTCGAGACGTCAGACAGCACGCGTACAGCCGCTGAGTCCGACGAACAGATAGATAGGACAGCGGGTGATCGGCAATCGTAAATCTCATTTTTGGAGACTAGTTGTTAGTAACAACCTGAGTTTGAAATTGAACAGACGTGTATTGTTACGACAGTATTACTTCGTGTTGTCAGATCTATTGCAGATTTTAATGTGGGTAATAATTCAAATGAATAAATACAAACGCATCAGTAGCTACTTCGGCCGTCATCGGCTCTTTTCGGCCGTCGTCAGCTATGTTCGGCCGTCGAAGACGCTGAACGGCTTCCGCCAGCTCTGACCGGTCCTCATCGTAGGTACTCGGCCGTGATCGGAGCCGTTCAACTCTTTCCGGCACCGTACGGCGGTATTAGGAGATTTAGGAATGCGAACGTGTGCGTTAGGCTGCAAACGGGGTCGTACGAATGCGAACAGCTTTACGGCAAAACGCCGTTTTCCCGTCGAAAGACGTCGTTTCGCGCGGGCCGAGCCGATCTACGATGTCCTCGCTCTTATTGCGTTGACATAAAGCTTTTTCCGTACGCGATTAGCCGAAACGGCGTCGACTAGTTTGGTGAGACCCTTACTGTCATTGATTATGCCGCCTATATACCTACTTATTGATTGTTTTTATTTCACACAGGTATCAGATCTTTACATGGACAGGTCAATCGGCAATTTGATCCAAGTAGTGGTCGTGAAGATAGTAATCCTACAGAACTCGCACGACCTTCGGGTGACCACCAACGCCGACACGACGCTCTCCCTCTTCTGCCAGTGGCAGCAGCAACTGAATCCTGTCAACGACTCTCATCCTCAGCACCATGACGTGGCCATCCTGGTTACCAGGCAGGATATCTGCAGTCTTCATAACCAGCCTTGCAAGTAAGTGATTTCTTTAACGTAACTTGTAGTTAACAGTTCCTAAATTGTTCACAGAGACGTGAGATTTTTAATAGCCAAAGTTGCTTTTATGTCAAAAAATTGATTTCGTCTGATCAATCCAATGGCTGTCGCTTTCTGAAAAACTACACACCTTGAGATTACGAATTTGAGATAGGATTCGAGCGGCCAACGTGGATGTAGAAAAAGATACATATAGAAGGTCACTCTAAAAATAAGTAACCATTATGTGAAATAACAATATTTAAATATAATTTAAGCTTGATCTTTCTTCTGAATAATCAAAACGGATTAGAAAATTCAACAGCTGTCTTTATGATTGATTTGCATTAACGTTTTTTCTGTAGTAGCTCGCAATGCAAGGTCAATGGCAGAAGGCGTCTGGTATTGGAGTAAATAGAGTTGCATGAGTAACCCATTCGAAAATAGAACACTTTCGTATGTAAACCCTGGCGAGGGTTGCTAAGTGGCAATTTTGCAGCGTTTTCTTAGTGTATTTAATATTTCAAAAAACTGATGATAAATATGGATTTCACATATCGAAAGTAAATCTGAAATTGATAAATGACTTATATTGAGATAACCTAAGTTATTTCAGTTCAACTAACTATACATCTAATGTATGAGCGTTTTTGACTTGTGGCAGCATATAACTAAGAAAATCAACAAATTAATCATAATGTTTTATCAAAACGTACGAAAATTGTAATAAAACTATCTTCGACTTATCGTCATTTTATTAGTGACATTTAAAGAATTACTATTTGACATTCATCAATTCTAAGTTTAAATTCATTCGGTATAGAGCGGAGTATTTCAGCAGGCAGACGTAAAAGTTGGCAACGACAAAGTAATATTAACGGGGTTAAAAATAACTTATTCAATGGAGACATCATTACAATGTGGTACAATGTCGATGCATTATCAGACACTGCGGAGCCGCATATTAATGTATGTCTGAACTGAAACATGTGCGTGGGTTGTTAAGTGTAGAGTGAAGTGCTTCGCTGTTTGCCGGCAAAAAAACTGTTAGTGTTAATGAAAATCGGATCAACAGCTCATTAAACATCGAAAAGGGATCGATTTCGCAATAGACGCGTGCTTTGGCTCAAAAACGTAAAGGTGCATTTAGACCAAACGAACATTCGCTCATTCTATCTCCCACTCTACGAAATTCGTTGGTTACACAAAACGTGATTCGTCGAAATTCGTTGATTTAGAAGAGTGGGGGATATTAATAAGCGAATGCTCGTTTGGTCTAAATGCACCTTTAACGAATAACAATGTGGTACCGACGCTGCGTTTTACGTTTATTGCAAGCGTTTATTTTGTTTAGCATCCTGCGATTCCGAGTAAAGTCGAAATTCAATAATAGCTAAACATTTTACTACCCGGTTTTACTGACCAATAGTATCGTCGTAAAACAAGGGTGATTTCAGAATGTAATATGAGTAGCCATTGATAAATGCTAAATTCTATAAATAAATAAATAAATAACCCACTAACACTAAATTTTTGCCACTTTCTGTTCTTTTGTTTTTTAATTTCATGAGATGTTCAGACATTCAGTAAACAAGGTAAATGTTACGTAAACATGTTAACAAATAAATGAATTTTTAAAGCATGGTTGTTTAGTATGTCTGGATTTGTCAAAACATTTATGTAGATACGACACAAGAGTGACACAACGTGAAGATTGTAGCTTTAGTTGTAAAACTTGAAAACGGTTCTAATTGTTTAACATCGACATGTTAAAAAGTGAATTTCTTTTTTATCTGATGCTAATCTGTAATCTCACTCGAATGTGTGAATGGACATTACGCCATACGACATACCAATTAATACAATGGTTTATGCGTTTTTTTCTTTCGAAATGGTTATTTAATCGGGGCTCGACAAATTGCTGTTTACGCGAGTATCAGATTTTCGCCAATTTGCGGCTCGCTAACGGCTACGCTTTAAAACCGTATAAAGATGTACGTAAAAAATTGTATGGTTCAAGGAAGTCATATGCCACTTATGACGTTTTTTACCATTACAATATTCGAAATGAATTTTTGCAACGTAATTGTCCATTAAATTATCTTCTGTACTGCATAGGTAATAAGACTGAGGTTGTATTAATAAGTTTTGGAAATCAACATCAAAGTGCCGACAAGGATGTGCACGCTTTCATATATGTATAGGTACATATTCGATTCGACAAAAGCATATATAATTGAACACGGTTCAAACACTAAAATGCATTAAGTCGAAAATAAATTTAGTTTGAAAAACAATTTTGTTGTGATACCATGGAGTTAAAACTTGAAATGGTACTTAAAAATTCGACGCCATTATTTTAGGGTGTGTGATGTAAAGTAAACTTTAGTTTATACCAATATAAATTAACATAACCAGTACAAGATTGCCCAAGAAACAAGGACATTATTTGTCTGACGGTGATTAGCGCTGTGGTAAAGAAATCCTTAATCAAATATTGTACGTTTACATATTTTAATTACTGAAGATGAATTATATTAAATAGAAGACTAACTGCCTAACTCAGTAAACATTAGTAATGTTGAATCGGGCAGCGCATTTCGACTTGGAAAATAATGATTTTGATATGTTATTAATTTATTATTTGTCCGAGTAGTAACAACTCCGGATCATAGATATACTCGGATTTATTACTGACGTTAATATTGTTTAAATCACTTACAAATGACAGTATTAACAATAACGACACTAAATAAAATAAAACTTAAAAACTATTATTAAAATTATATAAAAACTTGAAATTCAAAATACGGGTACCTAATGTAAATCCCCCAGATCAAAGTCGGGGGGACTTAAATCTGAGTAGTAATTTACTATTCCGATTTTTAATGTATTGGCAGGGTTAATATAAATTATAAATGACTACTTAGTAGCAGGATAATTAAATATTTCAATAAAAGTGATATGTAATAGGAATCGTTAAAACAGGGTTACCTACGTAAGTAATGTTGTTTCTCGGTATTATCAGTTTTTAAGAAACTTCATAGCTATTGGATCCGAATCATAAAATGTCAAGGTTTAAGTTGTAAAATTTCAGGGTCATAATAATAGCTTTGTAATAAAACTTATACAATTTCCCAGAACATTAAAATGTCAAAATCCTTAGAATTTACTAGGCACTAAAATGTTTAATATTAGTACCTAATATTAGGTACCTAAGTATCAGCTACATCTACATACTAGTGGTATAGCAGTGAGAAATTAATAACATTACAGATGGGCCAGTAGGACGAGTATTACTCGTACCTATTTCAATTCAAGTAGGTAATTGAGATATATTTGGCGGCACTTTGATATTGTGATGAATCATTTTTTCTTGACATTCGTTGTCATGGTTATATAGTAAGATGCCCTTTAGAAAACCAATTAATCCGTGGTTTTATAACATTTCATTTCCATAAAACCTTCATTTACATAATAATATGAGCAATAAATATTTTTCGTCTAAAGAGCGTATTTCAAGAACGTGGTACGTAGAGGCAAGTACCTACATTAGGTGCATTCCACGAGAATGTCGGGTTCTTCACACAACACTTCTATTCTAAGAAAGTTAGGATTTTTTTTGAGATTTATTTTATAAAAACAAGTTCGTATTTTACGCACTTTCCATTTATTTGTAAGGTAGCTGCCATGGCCGTCACGTTCTCGACACAGTAGACTTCCTCGTGCATGCACCATTATCTCTTATATTCTTACAAACTGGGGTACTTTCATCCCTTAGATAACGGGCAGAATAACAACGACAAATAAGTTGATCAATCCATTTCACTAGTTACAATTCCAAGCTCACTTAAATTTTATACTGAAGACTGATATTTCCCGCGTGCAACAGAATAGACTGTACGTACAAAGTACTCACAAACTTATTTTTGCATCGGCTTGCATCACGGTTGCTGGCTCAGTTATTTATTTAATTTAACTAAATATTTCTTTCACCCGACAGTTACCGTAATATATTTGTAGTAACAAAACATTTGAGCCGGTAACCCAGTAACTCCCGCCTGATGTTTAGCAGAAGCTCATCTTATGTAATTTGCCAAAAAGTGTTTATATTGCGAGTGGTGTAATAGCGTTATTGGGCTAGCTAAATGTTATTTTAGTTACGTACTTGTAGACATTAAAGCGCTGTGTTGTGTGACTGATAATATTCATTTGTGATGTGAACTGCTAAATATTTCATTCACGTTCGTATAGTAACTTTTCAACAAAATACGAAAGTATAAATTGCAAGAATAGGCTGACGCGGCGGTTAGACGACTTCCATTCCAACGTTCCAATTCCAACCACCGGAGCAGGCCGGGTTTCGTGGAGGGTTTGGCTCCATAGACCACATCCACACAGTGAGGCAGAATATACAGAAGACCCAGGAGTATAATCAGCCTCTGTGTCTAGCTTTCGTGGACTATGAGAAGGCCTTTGACTCTGTCGAGTCTGTTTTGAACTCTCTGAAGCGCTGCCAAGTTGACTATAGATAATGATACTACTTGCTCTAGTTTATCATGACTCGTGAAGTACGTCATTTTCTCACTTACTTCATTATAACGTCACAGCCAAGTCTGGCTATCCGGGTACCGGCCGTACCGGGAGTCTGGGCAATTGAAAACCAAACCATAGGGTCATAATCGTAATTTCAACTCGATGTTAACTACAATATTTTTATAAACTGATCACGATCGTTTTAAAAAAGCCGCGCGTAATGAGAAATCCTTGTGCACAGTAAACGGTACATACAACCACTTCAAAAATAAAAGCATTTTGTCATACGATCCGGCAATGTAGTTATGTCGTTTTTACAACAATATTGTCAGCCGCTGCATTCGACTTTGTGATTGCAGAGCTAGTAAAATCACAATTGCTGTGAAAATTCAGTAATATGGATAACATCATGACGGCGCCACATACTTTTATTAATTGTTATTTAGCACCATTTGTATAATCTATGGTTATGCGACTAAAACGGTTAGAAGTTTGGTAGAAATGTCAAAAATGTAAGGACATAATCAATTAACCCTATGTTAGTTGATTAACCCGAGATATTACAAATGGGCCTACGAAATGTTACAAAAGCACCAAGTCAGCAGTTGTCGTTAAAACACCCGAATACTGCTGCGGAACTCGGCAATCAAAAACAATGAGTATAACGGTGTCGTACCTGCAGGCGACAGCCCTACTCACCTACTCAGAACAATAAGGTAGTAAGTAAATACGGAATTCATACTCTTTTAATACCTTTTGCTTCCACCACAAAACCGCAAAACTTCCAAGTTTTATTTACACACTACCGTATTCTTATTGTTTTACCAATAAGATTTTGTTTGCCTTGATTCCTTTATGCGAAATATGTTGGTGCATTATACATCGAACTGCATAAAAAAGTGATCATCAATATGTAAACATGTATCCATATTGATGATTACAGTTAAACTTTTGTAAGATGCAGAGATAACAAAATACAGTTGCATTCACATATTTCGATAATGAAAGAAAGTGTGTAGGTAACAGAGTAGCTTAAAAAAAATTTAAATTATCTGAAAGATTTCTGGTTACTTTAATCATTTTATGATCTAAATCTAAGTATTTAGACAACAACATGATTTGAATTATGTTTAAGCCCTCTTCTACCCGTTATGCGTCAATGTCCTAATCAACATTTTGTACTCGTATCCAGCATTATTATGTTATCGTGATATTGTAATAATTATCATACGGCATCTTAAATTGTGGCAAAAAGATGTTAGGCACTTACACCAACCATCACTATCATCGTCTTTCTCTTTAAGTTTTTTCCTTAGGTCCTATTACATATTGAAAATATAAATGAGTGCCTACCAGCAGTTTTTGCATAATGTATCTTGCATTAGTAGAGTCACTACGAACTAATTAAATTTTTGAAACCACGTGCCTGTTTGTAATTAACTTTTTTCCCACTGATATAATTTGACATGACGTGATTTGATCTTATTTGACATACCATTAGCTAATGCTAAAATCGAACGGGAGGTTATTAACCACAATTTGTATTGATTAGATAGCTAATAGATAAACATACTCGACAAGTACAAATTCTCGCATTTTGATAGCCAGCCGAACAGGTGCTAGAAACATCTGTTCTTCTTTTTAAATTGAGTGTTTTTTAGTCTTCATTCGCTTGTTTATTATAATATAAGCTGTCAAATCGACGGACACGCAGCGTCACTTATTCGCGCCGCCATACTGTCTCGTAGCTTATCGAGTTATCGGAGTTACGCAACGTGTTTCGATACCGGTGACTTCTGTCTCTGATAAATGCGGCATCTCTGGCTGCATTGTGTTTTAAGTTTCGCAATAAAATTGATAAATCGGCACGCGAATCAATGAAACCTGAGACGTGATAGGAAATAATAAGACATCAAGAGTTGAATGAAGTTCTGTGATGTTAATGGTTATTTCACGAATGATTAACATTGTGAATTGCTTTGTATAAGACTAGCCACCCGCCCCGGCTTCGCACGGGTACTATACCTACATAAAAACCTTCCTCTTGAATTACTCTACCTATTAAAAAAAATCTCATCAAAATCCGTTGCGTAGTTTTAAAGATTTAAGCGTACAAAGGGACATAGGGACATAAAAAGTGAGTTTATTTTATACTATGTAGTGATTACTGGTGCCTTCATACAGTACCTATCTATACCTACATAGATAGTGCCACTCGGGAAGTCGCATGTTTTTGTTTCTACTTTTCAAGTTAAACTACCTGAAGCTTAGTTACGGCAATCCTGAACGTCCACTACCTATTATAGAATTTGGTTACTGGGAAAAGCACAAATGTATCCGTACTAAATGTGAAAGAAGAAACCTGTTAACTTATCACATTTAAATTGCTGACACGATTAGGATAAAAAACGTAAAGAAGCTTATACCAAGCTCTGGAGAACAACATGGGTTAGTTTTATAAATCAGGGAAAGTCGCACATAACATAGAAGCTTAAAATTTTCAAGTAGAGATTTTTACTAATAGCTTTGTCGCTATTTGCAACTAAAAACAAAATAGTTGTTTCATGGCTGTGTTATTGTTATTGATCAATGCAATGAGCTTTAAACTGTGCCCTACGCGTTAATTGGAGACGATATCGATTTGATATTACCACTCAAAGTCCCTTGCTTATCGTAGAAGTAAGTTTTGATATTGTTATATTCACGCGATTTCCCATATCAAAACGACAATTTCTAAATAAGCTTAATAGATTCATGAGCCTCCCTTGCGCACTTGCTCTCTCCTAACTGTCTGCTAACTCCGGTATTTATGCGTTTTGCATACAATTTGTAATCGATCGAAACTTATAAATATTTATAGAGCGTTTTTAACGGGTTATATATGGAAGCTTTCTCCCGTTTGATGTCGCCGCACCCGCGAAGCTTGAATCTCTTTACAATAAGCTTTTTACGCTTAAATTTACCACCCACAAGCTTACTTAGCATTCGACAAAGTCTTTGAATGCGAGTACAGAGATTTAACTGGGTGAAAACGTTCTATGGGATATTCTAATTTGATAAATTTACCATTATCAGAGGATTATGAGTATGTATCTACCGATGATACTGTTACGCCGGTGGCATGATAAAAACTACAAATATGATTTTAGACACGTTAGAAGCGTTTTCAGCAGGCTGAAATGCGTTTTCAGGCCGTTTCAGAAGGTCCTCTTTCACATACTACAAAATCAAATATTCACCCCAGATACCGTCGTTTTCAGGCGCCTGAAACATGTTTTCAGGCCGTTTCAGGATACCCTCTATCGGATGGCACATTAACCTGAAAACCCGTTTTCAGGCGTTTTCAGGACCCCTTTTGAGCCTCTCAAGTACAAATCGGTATATAGCTAAATTTCCCATAGGAGTGAAAGAGAAAGCACTATTAGATAGAGACAGCACGAAAGAATGTTCTGGAAAGATGTGAACGAGACAGCTATAGAGAGAACATTCTGGACGGGTGTGAAAGAGAAACCTGTAAAAAGAGACAGCGATACTCTAGAATGTTCGCGCACCTAACTCGGGAACTTTCTAGAGTCGAATCTTCTCGTACTTTGTAGATTTGAGTGGCTGGTATAAATACACAGCATGACCCGGCCGAGGAGTAGTTTCAAGTGAGACAGCGAAGAGCTAACATTAAGAGCGAAGACTGCGAATCTAACTGCGAGTTTGAGAGTGTAAAAAGTAGACCAGTATTAAGTGTGTGATTAGTGTTTTAGTTGGTGTTTGTTCTAATAATTAGTAATTAAAGTATCAGTTTTAATTAGTGGCTTATTTCTACATTTTCTATAGAAAACCCAC
>JALPQI010013937.1:0-27228 GCA_025490895.1 Thaumatotibia leucotreta
TTTTAAAGACGGATTTTTTTGCCTTATGATATGGCGAGGCTATGCTATGCAATGTGGCGTGTGGTGACGGCAGTAAGAATACATTTGTCAACACCCCAACTCCTCCTACGGGTGTCGTAAGAGTCGACTAAGGGATTGAAGTGCCACTGACCATCATTTGATAAAATATTGATGATGGGCAGCAGCGTCATCATAGTGGACACATTACTGCGATCGCCAATCCGCTTGCCCAGCGTGGCGTGGCGATTATGGGCATTTACCTCCTATAGCGTCTATACGCATAGTTAATAGGAGAGGCCTACGTCCAGCAGTGGACTATCATAGGCTGATGATGATGATGATGATGGCGAGGAGCCGAGGAGGTTAGAATATAATACCTACATGACTTTTTTTAGATTTTCCAAGAAAAGGATTAATAATAATTTAATAATTCCTCGAGTTTCGACAGTCTGACACAGATGTTGGTCATGTTAATCTGTAATGTAATGACCTATGACCTAAACTCTACAATTCAAAACTCGCAGATGAAACAGTTTAGGGTTTTCTTCGTACGGAAAATTATCCGACCTGCTATGTTGCTACCTTCTGTGATTTACTTAAATATCGCACAACGGAACCATAATTCTGTAAAGACGTACCTATTGATCATTTTAGGGTTCCATATTCGATGAAAAACAAGCGGAAAACCCTATCGCTGAGAAACAGAAACGTCATTATCATATAGAAATTAGAAAACTTCACATGAAATAAATGTTTCGCTCAACTTCGGATCTACAGCAATGAGGGTTTTCTAAAATGACGTTCACCAGGGCTGTAGCACTGAGGCGTCAGGTCCAGATACTTGTCTAAATTATCAGAGCGCCTAAAGTTACGTGCTTAAATGTTTTGTAATAAAAATACTTTCTAGTTCGTTTTTCTTTGGGGCTAGATAATTGTGTTTCTTAGCGGGAACTTACGGCTAAGTGGCGCCAACTAGTGACATACGTTTTCGAGAAAACCCTCATTAATTTATGGAAATGACACCTTTCTTTCATTATGAATAAGGGTGTATTTTGCATCACGAGGTTGAGTAAGTATATACTCAACATTTGTGTTTGTATCGTAGTTTACCTATTATTGTCGAATAGTCTGATTTGTTTGTGCTATACTTGTATTGATCCTATCTGTGGAATTGTGAAAAAAAAACATTGGGCTTTGGGCAATAGGTGTAGGCACTGGTAAGACACTTGTGCTAAACTGTCACCTTACCTAAAGCAATACCTATACTGACAAAAATAAATGAATTTGAAGACTGCAGACTACCTACTTTTTGTTTTTGGTCTCGTCTCTTTACCTATATCAAACTAAATGCAGACGAATAAATCAACTAGATGTACTCTGGCCTACTATTAGCATGTCGGTAAAAAAAAACGAAAATAAAAAAAAGGTGCACATAGTTTAATTTGTCGCCTTTTTTTACCGATAAGCCAGTAGGCCAAAATATAGTTGATTTATTCCTTTATATTTAGTTTGATATAACCCTTTAACGGGCAAGACTCAAAAAAATCGTGGGTTCAATTCAAGCCTCAACGCCATCATATAGTACGAAAAATTCTGTACAAGAAAAAAATACAAAAAAATAGTGCTATAGGGTGGTCGTTTTAGAGACCGATGCCCTATAAAGGGATAATCCAGAGTATAATATTTAATATAATCCATGGCCAGAGTATAATAAAGAATATATCACACACGTACGGGAGATGAACCATCACAGTACGAATACGACTCGGACTTGGACAATTCTTATTTATTTTACACGGAACAAATGTTAATAAAATGATGTTTTCTTCATTTTTAGTTTTAGTTTTGCAATAGAAGTTTATTATTGAACTACCCGTGGTTTGGATTATTACAGGAAGTGGAATTTTCCCGCTATTACTATGTAAGTTTTCTGTTTTTTATATAGATAAGGAAAGCAAAATTTTATAGTACATACTTAAGTTGAATTATTAATCAATAATAAAAGCTAATAATAATAATTGACGTGATATAGTATTTTATATTACAAAAACAATTTATACATCTAATACGATAAACAAAGTGTGCCTGCGACAAAATTATCCTAAATTCAACTAACTATAAGGGATTTTTCGTTTTTGTAGTTTTCAATATTATTCTAATAGGAAAAAAAATCCATCAAAGTTTCCATGGGAGGAAAAGTGCTTGTTTTTCAAAATATATTATTTACGTATTTTTTTGTGTGATTTAACTTCATCCATGAAAAGAGAGGCTCAAAAAACAATTAATTTAAGTATCTGATTTTAATTTTCTCTCTATATCACTATCTCCAAAAATATTGACTTCAAAAAAACTTTTTAGGACTCTTATTCTTTTTAAAAGACAGGTATCGAACGATACTATAGGATTTCAATAAAATTAAAAATGTTCGTGTAGGGGAGGACCAGTATTTATTTTATTTTTTAAAATTTTATTCTACCTCTTTGTTGGTGTAATTAAAATGTACAGCTATACCAAATTATATGTAAGGACAGTGTGGGTAAATCCGACATATTTTATTTGTAAGGAAAGTCGATATTGTTGAGTTAGGGGTGGAAATCAGTTGGTAGACAGACTTTCCTGATAGACGGTCTTACCCGCATTGACCTGGCTACTAACGGTCACTGAGCTATGCTTCAGACAGACAGACGGACATGAAGAAACTATACAAGGTGCCCATGAGGAAAGGTAAAAATTCTAACAGCATGTTCCTGAGACTAAAAGAAGCAAAAAATGTTAAATAAGTTTTGGTCAAATCTGCAAAAAAAAAAATTTGTTTTAGTTCTTTCTTGATTTTTTGAACGCCTTAATACACAAAAAAGGATTTTATTTATGAAAAATGGCAAAAAATCCACTTTTAAAGTTTTTTTACATTTGCTAGATAATTAAAGATTTTTTAAAAGATGACAAAATCGTTTCCTAAAATGTGTTTATCATAGCGTAACAGACTATACAACGGTTTTAAGAATGAAACTATGTTTCTCTTAAAATAGACTAAATCCATAAAACTTCATATAACATTTTTAACTTCTAATTTGGTCAGAAATCCACTGTTGATTTTTTTTTTGGAGAGAACAGTTGCAAAACGGTGCCATTTGATGTTTGATTGATTATCACTCTAATTTTTATTATATTTTCAATTTAAGTTTTTCTGCCTCCGGATTTGAGTAGAAAATTGTGTGGGCCTTCAAAAAAAAAATTAATTTTTTTCGACTTTTTTTCGTCTTATTTGGCTCCGTAACTATAGAAAAGGTATTTCCAGGTAAACACAATACTCAAACATAGCTCATGTTGCAACAAAAAGTAAAAACATAGATATCAACTGTGCTCAGTACAAAATGTACCTACTGAAGTTTCTATGAAATCTTTCAATTAGATCCGGAGGCAGAAAATTAATTCCGATGTCCAAATCATTTTGCACACTCTTTGTCGACTTAATTGCGGAACTATTGACAAGTGTGCCCAGTAAAAACCAAATACTTTTTTTTTCTTCATACATCAGTTAGAGTGATAATCAACGGCGTCCAATATTCCGCAGTGTTTGAAGACGAAAGTCTTTAATCAGTGTGTGTTGCCAGTGATGACATACGGTACTGAAACGTGGCCGCTTACAATGGGCCTCATAAGAAGGCTCAAAGTCACCCAAAGGGCAATGGAGAGGGCTATGCTAGGAGTCTCTCTGCGTGATCGGATTAAAAATGAGACCATCCGCAGCAGAACCAAAGTAACCGAAATAGCTCTCCGAATCGCTAAACTGAAGTGGCAGTGGGCGGGGCACATTGCGCGTAGAACCGATGGCCGTTGGGGCGGGAAGGTTCTTGAGTGGCGGCCACGTACCGGAAGGCGTAGCGTGGGTAGGCCCCCCACAAGGTGGACCGATGACCTGGTGAAGGTCGCAGGAGTCCGCTGGATGCGGGTGGCGCAGGACCGGTCATTGTGGCAATCTTTGGGGGAGGCCTATGTTCAGCAGTGGACGTCTTTCGGCTGATATGATGATGATATGATGATGACATCAGTGACCCACCCTACTGAACAGGTTACAAGACGGTCACGCTGAGCAACTTTCACGACGGAAGTACGGAGACAACTGAGAGATTTTATAAGAACATCTCTGAATTTTGAGTTAATTGATACTTAACTATCAATTAAGGATCAATGAACTCATAAATAGGAGTTTTTTAACGTGATTTCTTGGTTATCTCCTTAGTGAAAGTTGCTCAGCATGACCGTCCCTAGTACGTCATTCACTCCAGCTCATGACCCAAGAATCACCCTTGGTAGTATCCACTCGAAGTTCTCAAAGTAAGCACACTTGCCATTATATAGCGTGTGTATAATTTACAGGCATACGCAGCATTTGATCATAGGTATCGAATGGGATAATAATTTTCTTAAATATTAATTAGTGTTATCATCATCAGCCTATAATAGTCCACTGCTAGACGTACTAGGCCTCTCCTATTAACTATTCCTATAAACGCATTAGGAGGTAAATGCCCATAATCGCCACGCCGGGCAAGCGGATTGGCGATCGCAGTAATGTGTCCACTATGATGATGATTATAACACTAATGAGGAGGAGGATTCGGTGTAAAGTTTTTTGAACTGCAATGTACGCGTTCTCCAACTTAGTTCGACATAACATAATAAGTAACACTGACATGATATGACGATTAAGTAGTTGTTACGTGAATGAATGTGGACGCATTACATAGTAGATAGTAATTAATATTATAGTAGGAATTATTATATGTACTTATATGAAATATAACAGTTCTAATTTCCTAAGGAAATAATTGTACTAGGTTTCCTCTCGTGTCCATAACTCGTGGCGATTTAAAACACCCCCTGCGGTCGTAATAAAAAAATATTTTATCGCCTCTTATTTCGAGCTTAATTTTTTCGTACTTGTTGTAATGTACTATTCCTTCTTCCAGAATCAAACTTACGGCAACATGGTTCTACGTTCAAATGGGATCAATAGGATTCAAAATATCGATGAAAAGCTATCACCGTATCAAGAAGTGCCAAACGAAGTGCCAAAGCCAAGAGAATATGTCATAGTATACCGAAATGTACTAGCGTTCATCTTTCTTCATATAGCAGCGCTGTACGGATTATATTTATGTTTTACTTCAGCAAAGTGGGGTACCATTTTATTTGGTGAGTCTAAGTACCTATTAAAACTAGGTTAAAAAGAAACTAAATAATGAAAACAAACATATGGATGTTACAACCACTCTACCTGTTAGACTAACTACTTAAATTCTGAATAAAATGTCAAATGTATATTTACGTAATTAAAGTGCAAACTTACTTCCCTAGGTAGTTGTACTGCATACTTAGTTGTAGTGTATAATATGTATGCGCTATGTTGTCGCTATATCGCCTCTGTCAGTAAACACAGTCTTCAATCTTGAATACATAATATTAAGGTGCATGCAGACGAAACGAGCATTCGCTATTTTAACCCCCTACTCTACGAAATTCAATCGCTACACGCGACACGCTACACAAACGATTCGTTGATTTCGTAGAGTGGGGGATAGATTAGCGAATGGTCTGAATGCACCTTTATATGCTTGAATTGCTAACATACCTAACAACAAAATATGGTACGAGACACTCTGAGCGCGAGGTAAACTTTCACTTCATCGGATGTGAAATTGTTAGGCACAGTAAAATAATGTGGTCTACTATTTCAACTTAGTTACCTCCGAATACAGTAGAATCGAAAATTAGTTGACCGTTTACGCTAATGGTAAGGCTACTAACAATATGTCTAAACAATTATTTTTATGTAGTTGATGATAATGGGCTAAGTAAAGTTTTTTGAAGACATAAAAAAAACCTGTCCTGTAAAGATTGACGATATGCAGTACTTATATTTTTATTGATTATTATTTATTCGTTTTTTTATTTGTAAAGATAGATCTTAAAATATGCTGTTTTTGAATTTGTGCTACCTAGATATAGTTGAACTTTTTTGAGCTGAGCTCGTTCTCTTAAAATTCCAGTAGCCTTGGGTTGTAAACCACAAAGTAAGATAACAAGCACTCAGTAAAAGCAGAATATACCTGCCTTAGAAAGTTAGTACAGACTATCGACTCTATTCTTTGCACAATAGACAACAAAATATACAAACTAAATAACTAATGGCACGCGACTAATGATCCTGGCGGCACGCCTTTTATCTCTAAGTGCAAAATGTGGGAAGTGTTATTTTTTGGTCAACGCATTGTTATTGTTAGGATAAGGGTACAGAGTCGATAATCTAGTGAACATTTACGGTACCATTTTGTCCTTTTTCTACTCAACAATTTTTTTTGACTACCTGGCAGTTATATAATGTAGAAAAAGTTAAGAGCGCCATTATTTAGTTTTTTATTTTGTAGTCTATTGTGCAAATAATAGAGTCGATATTGTCGATAATCTATACTAACTTTCTACGGCGGTTATATTCTGCTTTTACTGAGCGCTTGTTATATTACTTTGTGGTTTACAACCCAAGGCTACTGGAATTTTAAGAGAACGAGCTCAGATCAAAATTGTTCAAGTATACGATAGGTCTTAAAATTTTGATCATTGCTTGCTTTTGAAAAAGCAAAACGCCATTTTGTCATTTTCGTATACCTACTGTATAAAAAACACGCGTAACGCCAAAACCAATACATGCCATTCACGCATAATACTTGGATTGTAGACTATATAATATACCACTTCGTTTTATTGACACTTCGTTATTTTTATTTCAGCCTTCATCCTCTTAATCGCTGGTGAGATCGGAGTTACTGCTGGAGTTCACAGGTTATGGGCCCACAAAACATTTAAGGCCAATCGGGCGTTAGAAATTATTCTTATCATAATGAACTCTATAGCGTGCCAAAACTCAGCTTTCACCTGGGTCAGGGACCACAGACTGCATCACAAGTACAGTGATACTGATGCTGACCCTCATAATGCGAAAAGAGGCTTCTTTTTCTCTCACATGGGTTGGCTGATGGTGAAGAAGCATCCAGACGTTATAACTAAAGGAAAGACAATCGACATGTCCGACATATATAGTAATCCTGTGATCATGTTCCAAAAGAAGTAAGTAGAAGATGTCCATGCGATCTTTCATGTGGTTGTGGAATGACGTGTGTTTTTGTTATTATTAAATATCATTAAAAAATCTCGTAAACCTGTTTCTTCAAGATCTGGACGTGCTTGGGCTCATTCGAATCACTAGCTAATTTGATTTAGATAGTCAAAAAAATGTCCCAACATTTCCATACAAAACTGAAGTTCCCGTTACGCGGCGCTCGTAGTATGTTCATACAGAAAACGTGACGTAGGTAATGATTTTTTAGGACTTTATTTTTTATTTTCTAGATTAAATCAGCTCTTGATATTGATTCGAATGAGTCCAATCACGTTCAGATAGGGAAGAATCCGGTTTTCAGATTTTTTTTTAAAACGCCCGGAAACAAGGGGTACGGTAAACTCGAGTGCTAGATACTGTCCCTATAAATTGTCATAAATGATACAACTATAAAAGCAATAGGTACACTTTTCGAGGTTTCCGACATGGGTAATGATACTAATTATTTAATTCAAATTTATTTCATTTTCCCACAGTATATTTTTGAAAATCAATGAAGGGATATATTTGTGTGAGTGTCACTGTGTCGCGCCTGGTGGCATACGAGTACAAGTACAATGCATTTGTTCGATTCTGAATTCGCAGTAGGTACACAATAACAATGAATTAGCTCTGTAGCTCTGTACCTTGTCTACTCCTGAATAAAACAAAATATCAAAGTTCACAACGAAAATAAGATGGCTAAGCACCAGACTAAGGCAAGTTTGCTTTTCCGAAAATCTAAAAACATCTTACAAATAAAATCGAAACTTTTACAAAATTGTAGCTAGCCTAAATAACCTTGCATCACCACAATAGAGAATCTTAAAAGTATTGCAGTAAGCAAGCATGTCGAGAGCTAAGATGTTTACCTTAACTACTATTTCACATTAATTACAAAATATCACAAACATCTCCTGAAATAATTCAGCATATAAATTGAACTATCCTCGCAACCATCTGTGCATACAGAATTACTAACATTGAAAAAGAACAAAGTTTTCTTTGAGCAAAATACCCTATCTGTATCTACGATATTTAATGTACATTCCCTTCATTTTGGGACAACAATGAGTAATTTTGGGACGCCCTAAATGAAAATATTTACCCACGTCATCTTTTTTAAATTGTTGCAGGCATGCTGCAGCTATGATTGGTAGCTTGTGCTTCGGGCTGCCTACACTAATACCTATGTATTTTTGGGGAGAAACTCTGAACAACGCCTGGCATCTCACACTCCTTCGATACACGCTTTGCCTTAACATCACATGGTTGGTCAACAGTGCCGCACATTTCTTCGGAATGAAACCTTATGACAAGACTATACTACCTAGCCAAAATATAATTGTATCAATACTAGCTGTAGGAGAAGGCTTTCATAATTACCACCACGTTTTTCCGTGGGATTATCGCACTGCAGAATTAGGAAACAATGTTTTGAACTTGACAACGAAGTTTATAGATTTCTTTGCGGCATTAGGTTGGGCTTATGAGATGAAAACCGTGTCGACTCACGCTATCGGTTTGAGAGCTAAGAGAACTGGCGATGGTACAAATCTATGGGGATGGGGGGATGAACATATGACCCAAGAAGAATTGGAAGCCAGCGACATTCTATTTCCTAAAGAAGAAACCACCAAGAACCAATCAAAACAAGAATGAAATTGATAAAATAAATGTTACTTACCCTCTTGTCTTGAATATAAGTATATGTTGTGAAATATACTTTCATAAATATTGTTAAATGCGACTGTAAAATACAGGAAAATTATAAACCAATGTTTACATTGACTTATTGTACATACCTATAGACATAAAATTATAAGTACAAGTATTATTTCTAATTGTCATTTGTTTTTTACTCCTTGCAGCGAAAATAATGTGAAATATAACCCCAAATCTGTACTGTCTGTAAGCTAAGCACATCATGATTGGTGTGACAATATGTCGTCCTTGGATAAATTTTCCGATTTTTACTATGTTTATGGATGAATCCATTTTTTTTCTTTCTGTTATTGCCATGGTTACGTTCACCTGAGTCCCGCAGGTTTTATGCAAAATTATGGTACTTAAACTATGCAAATATGCATTTTTCTGGTGTTAATAGGTAAGCCCTCTACAAACATGGATTACACGCATGTTTGCAGAGTTTAAGTAGTATAGTTTTGCATATAAAACCAGCGTGACTCAAGTCACCGTAACTATGGCAATAACAGAGATAAAAAAGTTGATGAACCCTTAAACAGTGAACGCACAGTATAAACCATGGAAACATCCTGTCCGTGCATTGATGACCCAACGCAAACTACTCTTGAGTGGGCGTTCCTAAAAAACGACTCCTGGAGCTGTTTCAGTTCGGCCGAGTTGACAGTAATTGACGGACGTCTGAATGCGTTTCTATAAATAACGGTAAAAACTAATTAAAAATGCGTTCTTCTATATTTTTTTAAGTTGACTGTTGCCATAGAAAACGTCTATTTTTTCACTTTTATAAATGCCATCAGATTCTGGTTTACCTATAGTAATTAATGTTTATTATAACGTTTTGGGTTTTTCATTTTCCTAAACTAAACTAACTGTTCAATTTGGCCATTTCAATTTGACCACATTGTTCAATTTGGTCATCGTCTTATATCTTCGTTAGTCTGTTTTATATCATTACTATATTTTAAGACTGGGTAAATATTGTAAATTTATACTGCAATAAAATATATTAATTATTTTTATAGTGAATTACTTGACTGGCTTTTTAATGTACGGCATACACCTATCCATGTCACGATATTTTTAAATACCCGCAAACGTCTAGGTTATGAGTAGCAATAATTGCATGAAGGTTATTAGCGAATTCTCGATGCTGATTGGTATTTATTTTGTTGACGTTATACCAATGCATTTCGCCTACACTCAACTATTCATATTAGTGCAATAGAGATGACTACAATTTAGTTTTTTTCATTCGAGCCTGTAAATGTATCGGCTTATTTCATTGTGGGTGTATTTGTCTTTGTGTGCTAATAGTCCCGATAATTTGAATGGCAAAGTTCTCAAAAAAAGAGGGACTGATAGTCAATGTTGTCGCGAAATGCTGTCACTTCTTGTGCTGGCTAGACTACATAAAATGAAACAAGTGAGTGTCAGCAAAAAAATGATATAATCAATGACACCCAAACAATATAAAACACGGACAAGTTTGACAAGGTTGTTGTTGCGTTCCTCTTGACGAAATTCTGGAAGCTGGTCACCCTCGTAAAGAAGCTGTCGGGTTTTTTGGGATTGTTATAAGTAGCGCCACTCACCACACCAACGATTACGCCATCGCCTTTGTCGTTCGGGTCACCAGTATTTTTACAGACTAGCGCTCCTCCCGAATCACCCTGGATATTACAATAAAGATTAACACTTATGCGCAGTTGGATGGCCATATTATAGTTGGGCCGCATTAACTCTTTCACTAAACGCGGTGTCCTCGAGGAAAGGATTTTTTTTAACCTCGTGGTCCTGAGGCTAAAAGATACGAATGACCGTCGTCCATAATAAAACCGTGTTTATGTGTATTGCAGAGTAATGACTACAGTAATAGTACATTATTGCAGAGGCCGGGAAAGCGAATTTCGTGGATGAGTATTTTTTGTCGGACGAAGCGAAGCTGAGGCCGACAATTACATACGAATCCACGAAATTCTATTTCCGTCCGAGGCACATATAGGACTTTTCTCCAAACATGCAAGGAAATAAAACAAAATTTATTACAATCGATTAAGTAATTCTTCTTGCAAATTGAATAACAATTGAAAAGAAAAAATCTCTTATGATTCCCGCCTAAACTTTTTTTTAATGCATGGTCGTTCATAAAAAATAGTAACGATATCTATGGTTTCATTAAACCGTACCTACACGACCTGACACACCGAGGCGTTTGTAACTCATGATAGAACGAGACGGCCATAGATTTGATCGCCGTCTCTCGCTCTATCCAGACCAGGCGTTTGGTCGTGGCTTTAGAATTTGGCTGTATGCATTTTTTTCAAAGTCCAAAAGTAGTTTTTAAGAAGTAAAAAACAATACATTAATGGATTTTAGTACAATTTCGCGGCCGCAAAAACTGTACAATAATGAAAATCTTTTTTTTTAATTTGAGCTGGTACATAAGAAGGTACTTCGCGTTTCGTTTTTGCTACATTAATGCGAACATTTCCGAGCATATTGGAGAAAAAATAGTTTTTATTAGTCAAACTATTATTTGAAATTATAATTATAACAAATTTCATTAATATCAATTTCAAATCACATGTTTTGTGTCAGAAGTCAGTTAAACTAACAGTCTTGTAAATTAGTGCTATAGACACATATAGACAGATATAGTATAAATAGTATGTATCCTCCTATGAGTTAATATTTTGCTATATAAAGAGTTATGTATAAGCTCCATTGTTAAATCTGAAAATGTAAACGGTACTCCACATATGACATTTTAGTACCTAAATATGACGAGGATTATACCATTTAATTATTTCCCTTCCCTATTGGCACCTTTTATTAAATAGTCGCTTTTTAATTATTGATAGATAATTTGCTTTATCAGACTCTTTTCGGAAGCAGAAGTTGATCGAAATTTTATTAGTTTTTCCCCTGGTCAGTAGTTAATAGCTGTGCCCACTACAACATAAGTAATTAAGTGTTTAATAAATTATGGTATCATCTAAGAGGAGACACCGGTAACAGGATTGAAAATTCACCTTTGGTGACCTTGCTTGAATCCGTAAGATTGCCTATATTGAGTGTGAATCTTGTCTTCGTTTATTACTAGGGTCTCCCGGTTCGGGCTTTCTATACAAATACAGTACCGGTTTCCCGGAATTACCGGTTCTTGCCATACAAATTTAGAACCGGGATCCTTCCCTAGTCCCTACCAATGTATACATAATAACTGTAATGGTTATTCACAATACACTACTCATTAGTAATTTTATCGCGTGTTTGTCGATAATTTGCGAACTCTGATGTAGCGATTTGACAATTACAATTACTTACATTGTATGCAACTTAAGGCATTACTAGTTGGATATTATTTGTCAACATTTGCATATTTATTAGATCGCCTAAATATGAAATATATGTGAAACCGCCTTTTCCGTGGTACCTATTGCCGTGACAGTAAAATCGTCAACCTTATCTTTAAACGTTAATTTTGTACCGGGTTTCAGACACGAAGTAAAGATCTCTTATTTTTTTCATCACACCTGTTCGGTAAGTGCAGCGACGCGCGCCGTAGAGGCGTCATTACGCCCTAGGGCAATGAAGGATTTTCATACAACATTACGTCGCACTAGCGCGGCGCCCGCCGCCGCGCGCAGGCGGGAGCGGCGGTGGCGAGTGCCGAGCCGGGACTACTGTTATAAAAATGATTTTAAGTAAAAAAATAAATAAAGCAATAATTTTATTCATTTATTTAAATTGACAATTTGATTGTCCCGTCTGGATAGACCTTCGATGAAACCTACGATGTAACAATAATTTTAATATCGATGGGAATAACACTGGGCAAACTGTGGCAACTATTCAAATATGCCACTATTATATCATAATTATAATTATATTATATCATATTTAATTGTGGCAATATATGTATACTCACTTGTCAAATTAGTCCGACGGATTGTGAATTTCACTTTACGGTTTATTGTAAGTTCAGGTACTGTTTTGAATTCAATTATATTTTATTAAATTATCCGTTTATCCGTAAACTCTTTTGTCTCACGATAAGATATAAAAAACATTTTTATTGGGCTTAGGATCATTAACTTTTTAGGCTACCGAGTCATGTATCTCATGATGGCTGACTGATGTACCTATAGTATTATATACACCGTAGAAACCTAATTAATTTTGACGACAGTTTTTGCTGCATTAACTTACTCATTTCCTCTGAAACTTGCGACAATAAGAGTTCGTTAATAAGGAGGTATGCCCTTAATAAAAAATACGTTTTGATTATATCATTAGCCACGGCCAATTTCCCGACACCTTTATTTAACAATGAGAAATATGTCGCGTATCGTCATTTGGAGAGGACACTGGCACTGTAGTGGTCATAAGATTGTTCTTGGTAATGGAATTCTGGCCTTGCGACGAAAGCCTGCCTGGGCTTGCTTCACAAGTGGTAGGAAGCAGTGGATTCGCGTTTGTGTCAGCTGTGAACACTGTGATTGCGGCACACTGCGCTCTGACAACTCCTTTGCAATGGCCTCTCGACAGATCTGAGGAGGTTCTATCAGGTATATAATACATAAGTTTCTTTAATTATATTCGAAAGAAGGTAAGAATTCGTACCTACTCTTGGAATTACAGTTGGAAAAGTGAAAAATCCTCAAGTAGTTCTGATTGCTAAAAATTATTCCATAGGAATGTATATTTTTTTCAACCAATGATCACTTGATCGGCTTACCATACAAATAAATCATTGAATAGGAAGGATTTAGGATCATGATGATCCTCAGTGTTTTGAAAACGACAGATGCGACGAAAGATAGGCTCTAATCACACAGTTGTATGCGTTTTTATGTGTTATCAAATTATACAGGGTGTAGTCGATAAGTGTTTACAGTTTTCTGATATCTCTCATATTTACGGAATTATGGCCTGTAAACATTTATCGATTATACCCTGTATACTTTATACTCAATAATAATAAAACCCAACAACAGTTGTTTCGAAGACGTATAACCATAGCTGCATAGTGTCCATTACGTATTGGGAATGATTATTTTAAATGATTGCCTTCCAGATCCAACATTTGATTTCATCGTAGTTGGTGCAGGGTCTGCGGGTTCTGTAATAGCTAGCCGACTCTCTGAAAATCCAGACTGGAGAATACTGTTAGTAGAAGCAGGAGATGACCCAACATTAGACACTGAGGTAGGGTTTAAGATGATTATGATACCAATTAATTAAGAAATACAACGGATCGTTGAATAATAGTAACATTTAGGTATACCTATAAACTATGACTTGACTTACAATTGCAGTTAATTGGCGCAGTTTTCGACACGTTTCACTCGAAAAATGATTGGGAATATAGAACAGAGCCGTCACAAAATGCTTGTCTTGGTTCTCAGAATAATCAATGTTACTGGCCAAGAGGGAAAACCTTGGGAGGAAGCAGTAGTATAAACGCCATGTTCTATGTTCGTGGTCACAGAGAAGATTTCGACGAATGGAAAGACATGGGTAACGATGGTTGGAGCTACGAAGATGTATTACCAATGTTCAAAAAGAGTGAGGCTTTGCACGACGATCAAATATCACAAGAAGAAAAAGACAAATTTCATAATGAAAACGGGCTATTGAATATTGGAAGGCATTTGGGGTCCCATCCTTTTAGTGACATCATTTTAAATGCTTATAACGAAATAGGAGTATCGACTGTGAATGATGTTGCCGGAAAAGATACCGTCGGGGTTTTGAAGACGTTAGCTACTGCGTATAAAGGACGTCGTCAAAGTACAGCGCGAGCATTTCTCACACCAGCTAAAGAAAGAAATAATCTGTTCGTTATGAAGAACACATTGGTTTCTAAAGTAATTTTCAATGTGGATACTAATGATGCTGTAGGGATTGAAATTCAACAAGCAGGAGAAACACACAATATTTATGTGCAACGGGAAGTTATAATTTCAGCTGGTGCAATTAATACGCCTCAGTTGTTAATGTTGTCTGGCGTCGGTCAGAAAGAACACTTAGAGGAACTAGGTATACCAGTAATTCAAGACTTACCAGTGGGATATAAGCTGCAGGACCATTTAGTTGTGTCGAACTTCATTAAACTTAAAGTGAATATGACTCCAGTTGACAAAGACGAACTTAGCATTTCTATGATAGAGTATTTAACTAAGCAAAGTGGTTCCTATTCCAACCTTGGACCAACCGAAGTAATATCATATGTTAATATTTTTGATTTAAATGACACAGTACCAAATATTCAATTTCATCATCTCATTCTTCCACCGAAACTATACGAGGTGCTTGATCTATTTAAAATTCATGAATTTAGCGATACCACTTTGAATGTTATTAACGAATTAAACGACAACTATCCACTGCTTATGTTTTGGTCCGTATTATTAAAGCCTAATTCGTTAGGAATGATAAAACTGAGAAGTACTGATCCACGAGAAAAGCCTTTAATATTTGCAAATTATTTCGACGACGCATACGATATGGAAACGATTGTGGCTAGCATGCAATTTGTGTCGGATATAGCTGAAACACCCACTTTGCAGGCACTAAATGCATCCCTAGCTTATATGCCCCTGCCAGCTTGCAAAGATTTTGGTTTTAAAAGTACTGAATACTTCAAGTGTCTCGCACAGCACTTGACTACTACGTTGTACCATCCTGTTGGGACGGTGAAAATGGGTCCCTATGTTGACGCTACATCAGTGGTAAGCCCTGAGTTAAGAGTTCACGGGTTCCGAAACCTCAGAGTGGCTGATGCGAGTGTAATGCCGCGCATCGTCAGGGCGAACACAAACGCGGCTACTATCATGATAGGTGAAAAATGTGCGGATATGATTAAGCAGTTCTGGAATTATGTGTGAACTAAGAAGAAGCTCATATTTCTGTCACAAATATGCGCTTTTCGAAGTAAATTAAAATGTAATCTGTGTTATTCACCCAGATCACAAACATCAAGGCTTTAAATATTGTACAATGTTTTTTCAATAAATAAAATGTAATTGCACTCTTGTGTTCACAGGCCTTTATCTCCGGTCTCTTTATAGATTTGTGCAAGGATATAGATCTAACAGTCTCTTTGGAGAAACTTGTGTACCTACACCTGCTAAAACCCATTCACAAGTACACATATCCACGAAGCCCTAGATGGCTTGCCCCAACTAGATGGCTTCCAGACATTGCCGTCACTAGAAACGGCGAGGGACAACACCGGCGTGATTGGCTCAGGAGTGTCGAGCTTATGATGAGATGTATTCCTGGAGCATATAGCTTTAATGGCTCCTCCCTGGACCGCCAATGAAAGCAATCTAGATCTAAGACGAGAGAGCCTTGCGGTTGGCGAAGAGTTGGTTTAAGTATTTGGACGATCGGTAAAGTAAAACACTATTAAAAACGAGCGTTTCTTTTGTACATTGAAACTTAATTTTTCTTTTCCAGTTTTATGACTAAAATACAATCTTAATCACATTTGAAGTAAAAACGTAATAATACTTATTATTAGAAGGTAGATGAATGTGATCCGAGGTGGCACAATGTACCGAGCGCAAGACTATACTATAACCAACTGGGCCGATTATGTTCGAAATACCTAGTTTTATTTTAAAGTAGTCTATAAGCCCACTATTCATGATTTTTTTCATATTTTTCGGATCAAAAGTTAGGCGGAGATAATCGCTCCAGAACAAAAAAAAATTGTGTGTACCCAATTTTTTTTTTCTGGAGCGATTATCTCTGAAAATATTGACTTTAGAAAAAACTTTCTTCTAAGACCCTTATTCTTCTTAAGAGATCTATTCCACGATACCCCACACTATAGGATTACAGCAAATAAAAAAAATCATCACCACTTCACCAGTTGGGGAGGTACCCGGAATAAAATATTTTTCTAGTTTTTATTGTACGATGTTGTTGGCATGATTAATATATGTATAGGTCATCATCATCATCATTTCAGCTATTTATCGCCCACTGCTGAGCATAGGCCTCTCTTCTAGTACGCCACTCATCTCGGTCCTGAGCGAGTCTAACCCAGAAGTGTCCCGCAATCTTACGAATGTCGTCGACCCAACGAGCCAACGGATATGTGTACTGTTTAGGTACTTGTACTAAATTGCAGATTTCTAGTACTAACGGCCACTGAGCTATGCTGCGGACAGACGGACAGACGGACATGGCGAAACTATTAGGGTTCCGTTGTTGCCATTTTGGCTACGGAACTCTAAAAACTGCGTTAATCGGGGTCGCGTAAAGCGGGGTATTACTGTATAGTATATCATTATATGTGAACTTTTATTAATTTCTTACCTCCAGAACGTCTGTGTTGATCGATTCAGTGCAAATGAAATTTCTCATGTTCAGATGGTGAATAGCTGAACACCTTTGCGAAGGTATCAGCTTTAGATAAGCCCACAATAGATTGGCTGAAACAAACTGTTAAAAAAAACCGGTAAGGGTAGTTCTATGCGATTATTCCGTCGCACAAATCAAGTCATTACCATTCCCAAATTACTGACGAACTGCGTATGAATAGTAGAGTCATTTTCGGTTATCTTGTAGCAGACGCATGTTTGTCTGCTTTTCTGGCATAATAGTCTCGTTTGTTTTTATAAAACGGAAAATAAAGTGGTGATGGTAATGAACAATAAAAACGCATAAAAAATCGCATAGAAATACCGGTAAGTGCGAGTCAATTTGTCTCGTGCACGGTTTCGTATAAACTTTATAACTATAAAAACACATCAGCTTCATGAAAGCGTCCAAAATGTGGAATAATAGCATTCTACACAGCGTCATCTATCGATGAACTCAGTTACTAATGTGCGGGACCTTTAATTATTCAGTTATACGCACATAAACATAAAGCAATTACAATATTATTTTAAAGATACGTAATTTTTATTTCTGCCCTCCGATCGGTAAACAGCACTTTGACGGCCGCTGCGCTGAACTAAGTTGCCGCCTGCCGGCTCCGTTGAGCAGAAAAATAGTATACACACCTCGGCCGTTAAATGGGGAAGCCTCGGATCACATGTTTGTCTATAATTACACGTCATCCGAGACATTTCCCACTTAAACGGCCTAGGCGTGTAATCTACTATTATGTGGCTGGTGTATAATGAGAGGCATGTAATAGATATAATAACATATTAAAACACTAGGTAGGTGCTAACTTAAAAACAAAAAAAGAATGCTTGCAACAACGTCTCACGTTCATTTTCATCTCGCTCGTTACCATATAGTCTACTGCTTACCATGAGTTGCACGCGTGGGAATACGTCTGCATATTTTAGTTTCTGCATGCTTACCACGAGTTGGCAAGTAATGATTACGTTAGCGATTACTCAATACGAGAAGTATTCCATCACGCTTGCGCTCCAATAAATCAATGCGAGAGCTTTACACATCGAGTAAACACTAACGCAAATTTTACTCACCATCACCAACTTAAGGGGTGTACCGATAAATAACTGGCAAATTCGAATGAAAAAATCGGACCGATATAGTTAGGTAGCTATAATTTCATGCTTTGGAAATTAACTAGGAAGTCTTAACTTAGCTGACTGTAGCAAGGTGCTTTTGTGTCACTACTGCATTTCAGGTGCTCACAGTACAGCTTCTTCGAAACCTCTTCCAAACTATCTTTTCCAAACATTTTTTTCTTTTTTTGTATGCAGTTTTCTAAATTATGGGACTGTTGTAAATATATCTGGCTATTCTTGCCGTGTTCCTTAAGATATCCTGGACTTATACATACTATCCTTCTTACTTTTTGGCACTGATTTCGCTTCATAAAACTATGCCTAAGGGACTAAGATTTGTATAGGATTAAATAATTGATTTGACAAGAACCAAAATTATTAACACAGCAACAGAGTTTTACAGAAATCTTTATTCCCATAGAGATGTATTTACATCGATACAATCCACAGATCGAAATAAATTAACTCAAATATCAAATGTCACAAAAATAGAACGATTTACAGAAAATGAGCTACTAAAAAAGATAGAGTCACTAAAAACGGACAAGAGCAGCAGTGGTTCTGACGAGATTACTAACGAAGTGATTAAAGCCGGTAGATTTCTGATAACTAAACACTTGACGGCTCTATTCAACAAAATCTTAGACTCACGAACAATCCCCACCGAATGGGCAAAGTCGGAAATTATTCTATTATATAAAAAGGGAGATCCTGCAGATATTGGCAACTATCGGCCCATCAGCTTACAGCCAACTTTATATAAATTATTCGCTTCTATGATAGAGCAACGAATTTCAAAATACACAGAGAAATACCAACCGGTAGAGCAAGCGGGATTCAGGAAAGGTTTCTCTACCATGGATCATGTACATGTGTTAGATCAAATAATAGAGAAGTTTCAAGAACAGAGGCGCCCGCTCTACCTCGGCCTCGCTTTCATCGATTACGCGAAAGCGTTCGACTCGATCTCTCACGCTAGCATGTGGACAGCTCTAACAGAATGCAATGTACCGTTAGAAGCAATACAGCTCATTAAGGACATTTACTCAAAAAGCGTTAGTAGAGTAAAGTTGGATAAAGTGGGCACAGAAATAAATATCTACAGAGGAGTAAGACAAGGCGATCCCTTATCACCAAGAATATTTATAACCGTTCTACAAAATATAATGAAAAATCTAAACTGGTCTGCTAATGGAATAAACATTAATGGAAAGCTTTTAAGCAACTTGCGATTTGCAGATGACATTGTACTATTCTCGGAATCACCTGAACAACTACAGTCAATGGTCGAAGATATTTTCATCTGTAGCCAAAGTATAGGTCTTGAACTGAACACTTCAAAAACTAAAGTTATGACAAACTACGTTCAGGACTCTATCAAAGTAAATAATATAACATTTGACTATGTTGAAAGCTACATATATCTGGGCAAGCAAATATCTTTCAAGAAAACCAGACATGTAGATGAAATAGATAGACGTGTTAAGATATCCTGGAACAAGTACTGGAGCTACAAGGAACCATTAAAGTCAAACCTACCGTTGAAATTGAAAAAAAAAATCTTAGATTCATGTATACTGCCCTGCCTTTCTTATGGTTGCCAAACGTGGATTTTCAACACATACACAAAAAATAAACTGACTACTTGTCAACGAAGTATGGGACGAAGCATTTTAAATATAAAACGCATAGATAAAAAGAAAAGCTCAGACATAAGGCAAAAAACAAAAATAATTGATGCTTTGTCATACTGCAAAATACTGAAATGGCGCTGGGCTGGCCATGTATCAAGGATGAATGAAGAAAAGTGGACAAAAACAGTGACATTATGGCATGGTCCAGATGGAAAACGAAGGAAAGGGAAACCATTGGTCAGATGAGATCTCAAAAACAGTAGGAAAAAACTGGATAGACATAGCCAAAAATAGAGAAAACTGGAAGGAGATGGAGGAGGCCTACACTCGAGGAGAGGTTCTTAATATCTCAAAATGCATGATTGATACATGACAATTAATTTAAAATTCATTATTTCAAATAATTAATAATAATTAAATTTTTGGCGAACATTATGACATTTAAACATTTTTTTCTACTCCTGACCTTTTTTTTGCTAGTTACATAGCTACGCACACTATTGTAAAGATATACATAATTACATCTGTCAAAAGTCTATAGTCTGTTTCTCAAAAACGCACTCTCAGCCAGTATCGTAATGTCGCAGCGTTGTTCGGAAAGAGAAGGCACGCGAGATATATGGGCGGCTCTCGCTGCCAGACGTCGTCACTTTCCGAACAGACTCAAAAACGTACTGCGATCTGCCACAGACTGCCACATCACACCCATGATGGACGCCATATTGGATTTGTTCCCAACTTCGAGTTTTTACACTGCTATCAACATTAGTACGAAATTATTTATTACAGTAATTAAAATTATTAAATAAATATTTAGAAAATAGAATGAAAATTAGTTTTTTCAATTATTTTAATTTGATATATTATATTTTTGTACCAATAACTAATTTCATATTATGTAAAAGTATTTTTATCACAGGCAAGTAAGCACGATTTTAAAAGCAAAGTTATCCATAGACAATGACAGCTGCATTAAAAAAAAACCTTCCCGCTTTCCGCTAGTAGTTGAAAGTCCTGCCGCGAACTTCGAAATTGGGTTTCGATCATTTGTCTCTGTCACTTGAACAAAATTATTAATAGAGTAACGGAGACGGATGCCGAATTTCGAAGTTCGTGGACGGCCCCCAGTTGAGTATAGGGCTCGGTTTGATTTGAGTCGATTTGCATCAAAGTTTGTGCAGTGCCTAAAATCTATCTAAAATATTAGTTTTTCATCAAATCATCATTAATTTCTAATGTTCTGCCAGCTCTTCTTGGGAATGCAGGTAGAGATGAGCTATCAATGTTATATTAATTATACAAACTATGACTTATTGGTGACAACTGGAATACGTGTGTGGCGCTCAGTAATATAGGATATTTTATGAGTTCTGTGTATGCTATGCCTCTTAGTCGTAGAAAAAGTATAGTATGCAACGTTGTATTACTAATTCAAAAAATGCTCGCGACGTCTTAAATTGCGATACTCGCCCTTCGGGCTCGTATCGCAACTCACGCCGCTCGCACTTTTTGACCCTTATAATACCACTATTGCATAAAATACTATTATTATTATTATTTTATATTTTATTGTATCGTAGTGAATTAAATAAAATAAAATTATATATGTTAAATGAATTCAAATAAATGCATGCATTAAGTGTCTCAATGATGTTAAGAAATAAACGGCTTTTTTATTTTTATTTATTTTTTATAAATAATTGATTAAAGACCCATAAAAATTTCACATAATATGTGACATAATTCCTTTCACAGAGTATTTTGTCAGCCTCTGTAGCCTAGTTGGTAGTGACCCTGCCTACGAAGCTGGAGGTTCCGGGTTCGAATCCCGGCGAGGGCGTTATTTGTGTATTTATTTATCACAAATATTTGTTCCTTGGTCTTGGCTGTCTATGTATTTAAGTATCTATATTTATCTATCTATTATATATATCGTCGCTTGGTACCCACATTACAAGCCTTAATTGAGCTTACCGTGGGACTAAGTCGACTTGTGTAAGATGTCCCAAGATATTTATTTATTTATTTATTTATTACTGCGCCCAAGGCAGGGGTATATTAAAAAAAACATAGAGATTAACCAGAAATATAGGTCACTTTTGCAGAACACGAAATCGTGCAGTGGGGAATAAAAAAAAAGAGCTTGGAAAAATAGATTTCGAAGGGGTTCTGGAGAACTTGTATTGTGAATACTGAAATTGCAGTAGCAACAAAATAGGACGAAAGTTAGCTAATTTAAGACTTCCTTGTAGATTACAAAAGCCAGAAATTACAGCTTTTTAACTATATTGACCCGATTTTTTCATTTGAATTTGCATTTGAGTTTTTTATCGGTACGGTCGGCTCTAATAATATGTATACGATTTTGATCCTTATGCCTTTGACATACGTTCCGAAATGTATACATATTATTAGACGTGACTGTACACCCCTTATGGCGGGTGCAGCTATCCCGCTCACACTCGGTCCATGACCTGCCGCCTTAAGTTTAACATGGACTTACCCCCTTATTCATAAACGCTTCCTAACTTAGCAAGCTGCTAAGTATGGTTTGTCCCTTTCGGTCTTATCAATATGTCTATAAGACGGAAAGAGACAAATAATGCTTAGGGGATCCTAAGCATTATTTGTTTGCTAGCAGCTTGCTAAGTTAGGAGATTTTTAGGAATAAAGGGGTCACTTTATATCCCTTTCGATCGCTTTAGTCGGCAGTTTATGGTATGGCTACTGTGGCCGAACGATGCACCATCACTTTGCAAGTATCGGTAAAATTAGGTTCTTCTCGATACGTAATTCACTGGTCACACCGCGAGCTACTAAGCTATGAATTATCCACTATAAAATAAACACGAATGAAAGATACGCACTCCCGTGTAAATAAAAGAGACACGGCGATACACGCCCGGCGGTGATAGCTGATAGCTGGGCGAGTATCGCCGTGTCTCTCTTATTTAGTCAGCCCATAGTAGCCCATAGTTCATAGCTTAGTAGCTCGCGATGAGACTAGTGCCTAAAGCAGGTCATGGCGCTCGCTCCAATGTCAATAATGCATTACTTATCGAGTAAAATCTAATGTATACTTTACTTTCCAACTCATACGCCTACTGGTATATTGGAGCAAGCGAGAGGACGAGTAGTCAGTTACATAGACGTAAAAAAATATACAGCCACGCTCATCACGGTAAGGACAGACAGAACACTGTTTAAACATCGACTTACTTCTTCATCTATTTTTCCAAAACCCGATGCTATGCAACTGATGGCTCTATAATCCATGGGTCGGGAGGCCACTGGTAAGGGCTTTACATTTGCGTTAAAGTGAAATGCCCCTTTAGTGAACTGTAGGAAAAAAAGCGAAGTAACGTCATATTTTGTGGTAACATACTGTATATAAATGTATACACCGTGTTTTTATTGATTTCCGTTAAATTGGACAAGTTACTTGGTACATTAATAGAAGTTTCTTGGTATATCGGCTTTTGTTTATTTCGTAAAAAAATTTTTTTTTCGTTTTCATACATAATAATTGAGATGGCAAGTATGAGAGAACCTTAAGAATAAGATCTCAGGTGACTGACGGGCCGTCAGTGACGGCACATGTCAAAATAAGTTTCATTAGTAGACCCCGGATTGTTGTGGCAGTGACGTCACAATAGAGTGATTTGGGGAGTAAATGGAATAGTACAACAAAATGATACATAAATTTTAAGATAAGATAAAATAAATATATTAGTTTCACCAAAGAAAACATAATTTCAATTACTATACGTAATTGAATAAATTTGAATAAATTCACAATAAAAAAATTCCAGTCAATTTATCTATATATTTTTTTATATTAAGTTTACTAGTTTTCGACAAAGTGACCGGTTGAATAATCATTTCGTTCCACTGTTCTGAGAATGGAACATCCATAAATATTACACTTAACTTTATCAATGTATGCAAACTAAGTATATAAACCTATATAAAGTTTGACCTTAGATATAAATTGTTTGCTTTTTATTTATACCATAAAATAATAAGTACAATTTCGTATTAATTTACACTATATTTCATTTCTTATATTATCTTATCCTATATACAGGGTGTTTTTTTTTCGACCGTTCAAATTCTACGTAGTGAATGTGTAGGTCATACTCACCAACTTTTACTATGGGGACAACGTCGAAATCGCGAAAAAAAAATCAGCTGTTTCATACAAATTGGCGGCATTACGCCGGCCGAAATGTATGAAACAGCTGATTTTTTTTTCGCGATTTCCACTTTGTCCCCATAGTAAAAGTTGGTCAGTATGACCTACACATTCACTACGTAGAATTTGAACGGTCGAAAAAAAAACACCCTGTATAACTTATGTATCATTTTGTTCTACCATTCCATTTACTCCCCAAATCACCCTATTGTGACGTCACCGCCACAACAATCCGGGGTCTATTCATTAGGATGTAATAAAGGTTGCAGTACACTTGTTCAGTCATTAAACTTATTTTCTTAATAACTCAATAACAGTATTAATATCAATTTGAAACAAGTTTCTTAGAGAAATTGATATTTTTTGACCTAAATAAGCTTCCCTTTAATTTAACGGAAATCAATAAAAACACCGTGTATATTAGATGACCAAATGTAGATGTCATATACCATACCAAAAATACTGAAGTTTACCAACACTGGTGGTGGGATATCCTAACGGGAGGTGGGGTAATAATAATGACAAATAATTTTAAATTTTATCGGGTAATGTCGAGGCAATCCAATCAATCAATAGGGATGATGACTGTAGTTAAAATAAATTATTTAACATTATGCACGACAAAATACACGAAAAAATTATTACTAAGATGCAGATTGCAGTAATTTTTGTACAGAACTTCTATTTAATAAATTGAAAATAACTTAAAAGAGTAGTCCATTTTGGCAGTAGGTACTCAAACGTGACGTCACTTTTGAGTATTTCATAATTACAAAATTCCATAGTGGTGATCGTTTTGACAGTTCGAAAAAAGATGCTGATTTGACTTGCCAGTCATCATGCCTATTCATGCTCATCATCTGCTCATACTCTACTCGTGTATTAGTGGGAGCGAAAGGGGTAGCAATTAAGTCACGCTGTCGGTATTGAGTATAAATTATTATTAAATTTTAAATTTATAGAGCTGACCTAGGCAATTTTGCATGAATAAGTGAAGCACATGAAATGTTATCATAAAAAATAAAGCGAATACCTCTAAATATTTTGGATTTTATTTTATTAGCTACTACCTGAATATCAACTTTTTAATATGATAACTCAAAAATCGTCAAATCATAGCAAACCCTAATTGCATTTGGACCTAATTATGCAAAAGGGAATCAACCCACATGAATTTTTTATTCTAATTAACACTTAAAATCACAAGAAACAAAGTTAATCTTCAAAATGACAGATTCGTGTGGATTGGTTCCCTTTTGCATAATTACGTCCATTTATATTTCGCTGAAATTTTGCAGAGATGAGTTTAAGGTTTAAACGAATAGAAAAAACCTGGTGGAAAAAGTTTTCGAATCATCCTAATCTATATGTATATATCTATTATATGATTATGTCAGCCTCTGTAGCCTAGTTGGTAGTGACCCTGCCTACGAAGCTGGAGGTTCCGGGTTCGAATACCGGCGAGGGCATTCTTTGTGTATTTATTTATCACAAATGTTTGTTCCTTGGTCGTGGCTGTGTATGTATCTAAGTATCTATTATATATATCGTCGCCTGGTACCCGCATCACAAGCCTTAATTGAGCTTACCGTGGGACTAGGTTGATCTGTGTAAGATGTCCCAAGATATTTATTATTTATTATTTATTTATTATATCGTCGCTTGGTACCCACAATATTATCACAATTCATTTAGCTTTTAATTGAGCCGACCGTTGGGATTAAGTCGATTTGTGTAAGATGTCCCAAGATATTTATTTATATTTTCATAAACGATACTATAATCGTACCTACTACGTTAAAATCCGAAAACCCAGATTCTTCTAGATCTGAACTTATATGTTCATACAGAAACGTGACGTAATGGAAAATATTTTCGTTGAAATTATTTTTTATTCTTAAGAATTCATCAGCTTGTTATTCTGAAGAATTGGGTTTCGGAGTTTTTTTTAAGGATTTCGAATACGAGGGGGATGTACAAGTATAGAAAGTAAGTTCACGTTAATCTCACAGTGACAGTTCATGGTAAGAATGTATACAGGGTAGTTAGTGAAATAGTGAGTAACCCGACAAACTTGAAAGGGGTATTCCTGACCACATTTTGAGACTATAGTGTCATATGAACTTTTCTAGATTCAGCTTAGTTTAAGAGATAATGACGTTTTTCAACGACGTTTTACTGACGTTTTTTGTCGGAAAATTACATGTCACTTAATATTTTTTACTTCTTTTAACATCAAAAATTAATTGGTAAAATCTGTCGGTATCCTCACGATCACCCTGTATAAAAATGGCCTTCAAAGGACCATGGGCACTTTTGTATGGAGCCTGGTCCTGAAATCAACAGAGCTGAAACTTAAGTCATTAAATAGGTCTTTAAATCTACTTTTCATTATATGGGCACAAAGCCGAATTCCATTGCAGAACTGAGATATTCATATTTAAATCAGATAAGTTTTCTTCTAAAATATATCGCCGCTGTCGCAAAACCGAACGGTGTTTTTATTCCCATGTTTTCATATTATGATGATAAGATTGATAAGTAAAACACGATGTTCAACAAGAAATAACACCGAACGGACATAATCAATGAAAATGTCGATATTCCTACCTTAATGTTTTTAATTAGGTTTGCTCAATACCTACCCCCCAAAATCAAATAAACTCTGAATGAATTTATCGTAGCTCGTACTCACCACGACTAAAATACAAATATCTTAGTTCTGCAATGGAATTTGACTTTGTGCCCATATAATGAAATAAAGTAGATTTTAAGACCTGTTTATTGACATAACTCTCAATGCTGTTGGTTTCAGGACCATTTTGACGCATGGTCCTTTACTTACCGCTAAGCATATATCGTTATTCGGAAACCAGTAGTTTTTAGGAACGATAACGTTCCTAAGTCGTCTCCACTGTGCTGTACCTTTACTGTCTTTTGTGTATACACCTTCATTGTCTAGACTCCCCACCACGGCATATGTTTTGTCTAATTTCCTTTGTACGAATCTGTAAACGAAAATAC
>JALPQI010013938.1:0-36026 GCA_025490895.1 Thaumatotibia leucotreta
GAGATCAGTCTAATGTATTCCCGAATATACATACAAACGGTTGTCTGTCCGACAATCGATAATTTATCTGACATAATTAATTTTCAACCGGGATTTACTGACATGAAATTATTACGTAGGTATTGCGATATTCCTATAAATGTGCATTCTGCAGCGTAGGTGTACATTACGAGCATATACAGGGTGTTACCGGGGTCGTGATCCCAACTGTGAAAAACGTGTTAAGATGGTTTTTCTGGACAATGTTTCCCAAGGGACCTATATGATCAAACGTACTTTTTGTACGTACGAGTAAAGTTCGAGTTCATTAATATGTATACATTTCTCGATACTAATTCCTTCCCAATGTGTTTACATAATTATGAAACGAGACTGGAAAATATGAATAGGTACTTCCGCATCGGTCGGTATGAAATCAGTTGATTTTTGGCGCGATATTCATATTTGTTCCATGAGAAACCTTGTCTTCAATCTTAACACGTTTTTCACAGTTGGGATCACGACCACAGAAACACGCTGTATGAAGATTTATCCATATCGTCGTCTGACAACAAAAACTCACTATAAAAATGGTCACTGCTTTTAGCAACCTCCTACGACGTCATTATTGAATCAGAGCGGTGAATACGACCTAGCATTTCAAGTAGATATTTGTTACTTAGACAGTTTTTTGTTTTTTTTTTCTTGAGTAATATTCAATAATAAGCTTTGAAAACAACTCTTGCCATATGCTACCGGTTCATGTGCTTCGAATAGATATAAATGTATAATGTACCTTGTTTTATGAAATACTCTACTATTACTATTACTATTAGTCTAATATTACTGGCAAAATTTGGTTAATTTTGATATCAAAAAATGATAATTCCTTGTGTGAAAAAAACACTTTTCACAAAACTCTTCATACAAAACGTCGATTTCGTAGGTAATTAATGACCTAATAATTCGCTTACCTCGTGTAAACGGCCTAATCCAAAATTGTGCAGTAGCCATCAGATATATCGGATCGGCAAGGGTGGTCACAAATATCTGAGCAAACCCCTGTTGTCTTAACGTTATAGTGAATGCTCGGATATTTTTTAACATAATGGCTGATCCTATACATTACTGTGGGCTAAATTATTTGACAACCTTTAAGAGAATCACGAATTAATGCACGCGACTGTACACCATTTTTCAACTTGGATAAATCAGCAGAGATGGGCAGGCCTGCGCTTGATTACATTTGAATCCATGTTCATTGATATCGTTATTTCGTAAAAAGTATTCAACTATGTAACATAACATCCAGGATATTTTAAGCACACCATCTACTTTACGTTGTAAAAACAAAACATTAGTAAAAAAACGATCTTGACTTGTCTTTTATGCTGAAAAAAAATTCTCGTCTTTCTCAAAATCAGTTTACAATAATTACCAAGACAATAAAGTTTAAACGATCAAATGCGACATATGATTATTGTTCTATTATTTGCTTTCATATATTTTACAGAAAATATTTTATTAATTCCGCTTTTCTTTCAACTAATTAAAAAAAACGAACTATAGGTAAACGCCTCTGCTGATATTCCACGGTAAAAGTTCAATATATTTTCTTTGTCATTGAACAAACGAGTCCATCATACGTACTCGTATAGGCTTGTATTCAATGACTGAGGTACGAAGTAATACGTCAGAAAATAAAAACAACGCTGGATTTCTAATATTTCTATACGGCGAGAAATCCATCGGGAATGAGCCATTCCATTCAATAGCCGTACCATGAGTTCAAGTATTGGTTAGGTATAGGTATCGGCACGAGAGTTGAGGCCACGCACACATCAACATGTCATGTAAATACACGGGAATTTGAAATTATTAGTTTTTCGTACTGACAGCAAACCCAATTCCAACTGTAAGATTGACCAAAAAGTTTGTTGAAGGGATTGGCTTCAATATTTTGACGCAATTTATTCATTCATTCACTACATTTCTTGCAATTAGTAGGTACTTCATTTAGATGTGTGTGTAATCATTCACCTCAACTCTCGTGCCGATACCTGTACGTTAGGTTTTACTCGATACGTAAAGCAAGCCATCGCGCTCGCTCCAATAAATAAGTGCGAACGTGATAGGATGATGTTACGTATAGAGTATAGTCACCGAATTAAAAATTTTAAAATCCCGACTTGGTGACAATGGGAACATATCGGTTTGTTTTGAAAGCGGTAAAAAATATATCGAAATCGGTTGGCATGATATTGAGTTACACGTCCGTTTGTCGTGCATATGCTTAATGCAAATTTGCCAGTGTCAGAACTGCACCAAATTAAAATGGGACCAATCGTGTATTAGCTTTCAATTAAATAATTATTATATGTACACCGTGTTTTTATTGATTTCCGTTAAATGAAAGGGAAGCTTATTTAGGTCAAAAATAATCAATTTGTCTAAGAAACTAGTACCTTAACGCTTACTGTTATTGAGTTATTAAAAAAATAAGTTTAATGACTGAACAAGTGTATTGCAACTTTTATTACATCCTAATGAAAGCTATTTTGACATGTGCCGTCAGTCACCTGAGATCTTATTCTTAAGGTTATCTCACACTTGCTATTTCAATTATTATGTATGAAAACGAAAAAAAAATTTTTTTTACGAATTATACAAAAGCCGATATACTAGGCAACTTCTATTAATGTCCCAAATAACCTGTCCTATTTAACGGAAATCAATAAAACACGGTGTATACCTAAAAATAGTATATTGTATACCTATTCTGACAGAGACCTATACTTCTCTACAAATTATTATATATAAATTATTGGACTGTTAGAGACTTTACATCTCTACCTAGTCATTATTATTGCAATTCAATTTACTTAAAAACAATTTTATGTATTTAGTTCTTTTTTTAATGCATATTATTTGTAAGATGTACATACCATGATTATTTGAAAAAATAAGTTCCGCCAAGTTTCTTACAGGTTCTCCTCGGGGTCACTGGTGTAGGGTTAGAACCGGAAGTAGTTTTAATTTCATGTAACTTAGACGATTCAAAAGAGTTTGTTGCTATTCCAATTTGAATAAATCATTTGACTTTGACTTAAAAAAAGAATCAGCAAAATCGATTCGCCCAGTCGGAAGTAATGAGGTAACAAAAGTTTACAAAAACAACAGTCGAATTGAGAACCTCCTGTTTTTGAAGTCGGTTGAAAACCTAACGTAGCCAATACTTGAAAACTCATGGTACGGCTACAGCTGCCGTTCAGTGTTTGGTCTGCGTTCCTCACAGAGCGTTCCATTCGTTCAGTGAATCGATTTTTATTTGGATCGCCTCTCTCATGATAAAAGTTCACCCTGAAGTGAAAAGGATAGATGTGAAACAATGACCCGTAAAAATAGACACTATGTTATTATGAAAAAAGAAAAGCGCCACTTTGTTTCAGTCAGCAACGTTTCCATTCAATATTGCATTGCTTATAAACTTTAATAGGTACCTTTACTAGTTACAAAAAAACTGCTAAGTATACCAGAATCCCGTTTCTCAGAATCTTGTAACTTGTAATACAAGTGGAAGTCTCTTTTTAACACCATTAATTAGATAAGGACTTCCACTTGTATTACAAGTTACAAGCTTTTGAGAAATAGGCCACAGATGTTGGTTAGATTAGGAAGATGAGGTTAGAATTTGACTAAAAAGTTCGTTGTTGGAGTTGGAATTGCAGCCGAAAAAAATACTATTGAATGGCTTTTACACTTTGTTGTGCACCTTACTGCATTATAAGGTTAAAAGGTGGATCTACATAATTATCTTTTTAGTCGACTGTACGTACCTGTTTTGTAACAATTTTTCACCATTAGGCACCTGTATTAATCTGTATGAGATTACCTATACCTACGCGTAAAGTGTCTTATGCATTACAAAATTATGCTTGCATTAAAATATAAATATTTTACTTTCGACACATTTTTACTACAGATCAAATCAAATGTAACTTATAAATAAGTTAGTCCATACCTCTATGTCAAACATTTTCATACTCATACCTACCTACGATTGTGATAATACTGATAATGTTTCTAGCAGTTTTTGTTTGCGGCATTAATTTTTTCAATAATCATCATTTTTGTTCACGTTTTTTTGAAACTAGTACAATACAATAATAGTAGGTACATATAATTATATGTAGTTCGAGAAATCTAAATTGAATGATTATTTTTACTATAATGTAGGTAAAAAGTTACCAATTTATATATTTCACGAACTATACCTTATAATATAAATAGTAATTTTGTGTATATTATGGTTTATGAAACATTCAAGGTTCGTAAAGGTTAAAAACAGAAATTAATAATCAAACTGCCTATTCATCATGATACGCTCCCCTATATAGATGAAATCTATCTAAAGTTACATTTGAAAACTTTACCTGTCCGCCCGTAACAAAGTAAAAAGTTAATATTTTAAAGCTAGCAATCCAACTCTTTGTATCAGTAGTTGGCGGCATTCCACTTGGCTATGATTCACGGCAACAAATATTACAATAGGTATTTGCGCTTCTTCAGGCGCTAGTTGCCAATCCTATCATATAGATATCGAGAGAAATTGATGTTTGTTTTTAGAACTTGTATTTTTACGAAAAATGGCTAAAAGCTGAAAAGGGTTCAGATAAATCTGAACTTAGTTTTGATACCTTCAATATGTTGCGAATAAGATGCGAGTTGTTGATCTAATGTAGATGTATACGGTATAACCACCCAACTTTGGTCAATTACTTACTCCAACTACAAGTTACAACCTATAGTCCAACTCCTAGTTAGGAGTTGAAATTGTTAAAACTAGTTAACTCCTAGTTTTTTAATGTTAATGAAGAGTTTTGGCTTATCAATAGCACCATTAAAATATCAATTACACCTCTTAGATATTCGGTTTAGTTCTATACAGTTGAGAGCTTTTGGACTAGGTTTTACTGTACCTATCTATTTGTAATTAATACCTAATATATAAATAGAGCCTGTATCGCATACAACTTTCGTTACATTTGCAGGATAAGTCCCAATTAAGTATAAGACGAAAATACCTACATATATGGCACTGGTCTCACCGCGAGCTACTAAACTATGAGCTATCGGCTATAAATACGAACAAAAGCACTCCCGTGTAAAAAAAAGAGACACGGCGATACTAGCCCGACGATGATAGCTGGGCTATACAGGGTGTAATCGATAAGTGTTTACAGGCCATAATTCCGTAAATATGAGAGATATCAGAAAACTTTTCACTGATATCGAAATTACGTTACCCAACGAGTAAAATTACATTAATAACTTTTTCTAAATAGATGAAGTAATATTAAAAATACTAAGGTAAAACGCTCCCATACATTTAGTATGACGACTTACAGACTTAAAGAATGTCGGGTGTCGTAAGAAATAAAACTGTAAGAGATTCGTTATTTGTACGAATACATTGTAATAAAATAATAATACTACCGTTTATGAAATAATTAATCTAACATTTATTCTTACATAAAAAAATATTTGTATTAAACTAGTCTTTGAATGAACGGTTACGTACTAAATGTATGGAAGGGATTGAAGTGAATATTTTGGATATTTATGATTTTATTTCAAAAAAGTTATTAATGTAATTTTACTCGTTGGGTAACGTAGTTTCGATATCAGTTAAAAGTTTTTTGATATCTCTCATATTTACGGAATTATGGCCTGTAAACACTTATCGATTACACCCTGTATATGTAGAGGTCCAAAGCGGAGGCCTATGCTCAGCAGTGGACGTCTTGTCTTTTTTTTATACACCCTGGTCTCTAATAACCCGAAAGATTTTAACAGTGTGTTCCTGATCACATTTAGAAACTATAATGTCGTATAAACTTTTCTGGATATCGCCTAGTTTCAGAGTTATTACCAATTTAAAAGAAAACATATTTTCTATTTGTAACTCGGTACAAAAGCTCTTTTTAACGACGTTGGTGCCATTATGGAGAATAGTGTCACTAACCTCATTACTAGATGTCAAAAAGTGAGAAATAAAACCTTTTGAAAATGAGGTTTTTGTAAAAAAAAAAACAACACTCATTGTAAGTGCTAGTTTTATGAATAACTTTTACTTTTTATGTTAAAATACATTCAAAAATTAAATAACAATTGAATTAAAATGAAAAAAAAAAGTTTTTTTTTCACCATAAATGACAAAAGTCATATAATATTTTTTTGTTTGTTTTTACATCAAAAATACGTGGTTAAAATCTTTCGGGTTATTAGAGACCACGGTGTAGGTATACATATATTATGACTATTATGAGTAAGTAATTTCATTACCTATTAATTTGGCATTTTATATGGAGTATTTTGAAGAAAGTATATTCTGCATACAAAATATTGTGTGTATTAGTTTTTGGTATCTAAGTCAAACTAAATGAAACTTTAGCCAATAATATGTAACGTTCCTAATGCGAGTTTTTTTTATTTATCACTATCTCATAGAGCTAAATAATGTCATAAAATACGTAGGTATTCGAAATATTTTAACGGACAGTATATGGCAAGAGTTGTTTTCAAGGCTTATTAGAAAAAAACTTAATATAAGAAACTATAAGCAAATAATAATAGACAAAAATAAAAAATAAATACTTAGTTAAAAAAAAATGTTACATAGTGCGCTGTTTTTTTTTATAAACTAAAGTCTATGGCCAAAAATGGCAATTTCACAGGTGATAACTCAATATAAAGGTGCGTTTAAACCAAAAGAACTTCGCTGTTCTAGCGCCCGTTCTACGAAATCAACCAATCACGTTTTGTTTACCGATCGAATTTCGTAGAGTGGGAGGTTAGAACAGCGAATGCTCTTTTAGTTTAACCGCACCTTAAGACTATTAATTAGTATTAACTGTAAACGAGAGATCGGTATCTGATATAGACGAATAATAAACCACCTTTTTTTTTCGCAAGCACGAAATATATGTCAATAAAACTTGGCACAACTACACTAAAGCCAGCCCAGCCCATTAACATAAAAGGGCATTTTCCTTTGCTTATCCTGTTATGGCCTTTGTGATAATAGTAAGAATAATACTAACTATGAAAGTAGGTGTAAATAAGCTAATTAGATAACCATCTCCAGGAATTCATACTAGTTGTTCATGATTAATAATTTAATATATTTTGGAATCATGTTCATAAATTATTTGCGAACAACGACGCTAATTATACTCGATCTCTAGCAATAACAATTATCAAGCTTACATTACAAGGAGTTTAATAGTAGGTACACTAGGTACGATCGAAGCACTTGAACTTTTAAACTGAATCGAGAGGCAACAGAATTAGACTCCGATACTCAGAAGTGGATAGGAAGCAGGGATAAAAAATAAAGGTCAAACTGCTAGTTTAAATCTGAGAAGAAATAAAATGCGTAGAAATAGCGTTGCTGAGAGCCCTTATGATTTGAAATCTATTTGTAACATTATGTTATATATTTTACATTGGATCTACGAAGAGTAAAAAAGTAAGCCAATCCATGTCACAATTGATGTAAGAAATTGTAATTATGTATTCATAAATAATACCTAGCTGAAACAGTTATTCAAACACAAAAATGTAAGAATTTGCGTCAGCAACTAATATCAGATTAGCGTCACGAGTGAATCGTAGATCTATTGATTAAAATTTTGAAAGCCGCATACCTGATACAACAACCATTCTCAAAATTAATTCCGCTATGTACCCTGCTTGGTAGCCAAGCATTCCTCAAAAAGTTCGTACTTCATTTATTTATTTTATTTTTAGCGCTAATAGCGTGAACATATTTTTATTATTTCGCTCTCAACTTTTTTAATGACACGTTATTGTTGATAATTAGCAGCACAAACAACATTACAAACAAACACAGGCAATACAGCCAGCTCTATAACAAGAGCCCTATGCACTGATCTCACGTCCTAAATCTCATTCCCGACTTTCCTTCACTCCCAAACTTAATGTAAAAAACTTAATATAAGCCAACCCAGCGGTTGCCTTACATTAAGTTCACATACGAATACAGCCGTTCGGTTGCTGTCACTGTCATCGTCGACTTTGATCGCCGGGCTTGTCGCAGACTTTAACCACCGGTGACAGCGGGATTCAGCCCACAGATGAATACAGCCATGTGACTCAGACAGATCCAGCCTATCCTCGTACAAATTCCTCATGTCTAAAATCTCATTGTCGACTTTAACCGCTGGGCTGGCCTTTGCAGCAGCTCACAGATGAATACAGCCATTCGACCCCAGCCCTCATGCTCCTTACCTCTAAAATCTCATCGCCGACTTTAACCGCCGGGCTGGCTTTGGCAGCAGAGCCAGCGGGATTCAGCCCACAGACGAATACAGCCATTCGGCTGCGGTCCCTGTGTCCGGCTAGCGAGAGCCCCAGCCCTGCCCGGGCCGTTCGCTCCAGCTTCACCACCACCACGCTATCGCCGAGGGACGCATACTTCTTGCGGATCTTGTCTGTGGAAAAACAATAGAGTTGAAAAATAGTTCGGCGCAGGGCGAAATAGGCGAAGCGTGGGTAGGCCCCCCACAAGGTGAACTGGTGACTTCACCAGGTCGCAGGAGTCCGCTAGATGCGGGTGGCGCAGGACCGGTAATTGTGGAAATCTTTGAAGGCCTATGTTCAGCAGTTGATGCCTTTCGGCTGATATGATGATGACGATGATGAAAAATAGTTCATTACAGCAGACGCCGGGAAACCAAACTTTTTGGAAAAGCACGTGAGTGGGTATATTTATGTGGATAGAGATACTGGTCTGCTAATTTTGTCTTCCAGACGAGGCATATATAGTGCTTTCCTCAAACACGGAAATAATACAAAATATAAGTCACTTTCGTAGTCACTCAATAAAGTAAACAAAAAATTTTCAACATCTGTTTCAGGTAATATTTTACCCGGTAACATAGACGATCTAGGTTTTTTGACGATTGAACGCCCAAATGTTATGTCACTGTCAAAAGAAGGTTAAGTTCTGGTATCCTGAATACATGATTATAATGCTTCTCAGAAGAACGAGAATACATAAGATGATATTTAAAGTAAAATACATCAAGCCAGGTCCATTTAAGATTTTTTAAGATCGATCGCAAAGATTGTAATCTATTTTTTTATAAAAAAATGTTTTTTATAAAATAGCTTTAGGTCGTTCGCGTCGTCGTCGATCGTCGTCGCGGCATTCATCGTGTCGTAGATCGTCTCCGCCATAAATTCGGATATCCGTTGCATGTGACTCCGGTACCGTCACAAATTGCCGCCATATCCGCCACTTTGAGCGCTAACTGGATTTGAAACGACGCTCGGCACAGTCACAGAAGTACTGCGTCAAAGCAGAATTAATATCATGTACAGTCGCCATCAGATAGGTACCGTAGGGTCCGGAGAGCTCAACATATCTGAACATGCCTTTATCGTTATGGTAATAAAAGCGTGTTCAGATATTTTTCGACGACTGTACAGGGTGCTCGCGAGCAATGCGAGAAATTTTAATGATGAATTCTTGACCATATTTAGAATATTTATGTAACGTTTTATAAAATTACTTTGATTGTGCTTGGCTTCAGAGATTCCTAATTAGTTAAACTTTTTTCGAAATAGCTATTTCGCCGTAGTTCGTCTTAAAAATTCGTCCATATTTCTCGAAGAATACCTCATCATCAGCCTGTATCAGTCCACTGCTGGACAAAGGCCTCTCCTATTACCTATGTAACCCAAGTTTAAAAGCCTTAGCGTAATTCCTCAGAATAAAGTGTTATTTTATATCCATATTCGAGATTATGATCTGTCATTAAATTTATGAAATTTCCGTCTTCCTACAAGAAGCTGGAACGTTATGCCGATTCGGCAGTATCCGCAAAGTACCCATTTGAATGCCGGAACCACCCTTGCAAAACCTATCACATAAAAACACCAGTCAAATTTAAGACCTCAGAACACAGAGCAATAAAACTCGTATAAATAAGAGTAGGTAAATACAGCAAGATACAAAGTGCCCATGAGGACAGAGCACAATTTTAACAGCATAATTCCTGTTCCTGAGGCTAAAAGAAGCAAGAAATGTTATAATTATATTATGAATTTTGGCGAAATCTGCAAAAAACATTTTTTTTTGGAGTTCCGAATGTCTGTCTCACTACACAAAAAAGTATTTTATTAATAAATCATCAACATCATCATTTCAGCCGTTACTTGCCCACTGCTGAGCCTATGCTCAGAGTAACGCCTCTCTTCTTGATTCTTATTAATAAAACTATCGCAAAATGCACTTTTAAGTTTTTGTTTGTATATATTATATTATGATAGATAATTAAAGATTTTTTTGTTCATTTGATGTCTGTCAATTAAGTGTGACAAGATTGAGACAACACAGTATCAAAATCGATTCCTAAATTGAGTCTATCATTGCGTAACGGTCAAAAAGGATTTCTAAAAAAAACTTACACTTTATTTTAAAATAGACGGAATCCGGCAAACTTCATACAGCATTTTCAACTAAAAAGGTCAGAAATCGGCTGTCTAATTTTTTCTCTTTCCTCATGGGCACATTGTATGTTGCTGTACCTCAAATACACTCATATTTCTTACAAATAAACACATCTCAAACTGTATTTCTGCCGTATCTACATCCCATCTAAATGAAGGGTGTCGTTTTTATGACATTATCCTCCCGCATTGTAACGAAAGTATTGTTTCGACGTCAGTGGAGCGCAATGATTGAAATCTCTTCGTAAATGAATAAATTTACACATGCAATTCAGGAAAATCGTACGTATTGAAGTGGTTAATAAGGTCTATATTGTTTTGCATTTTTAACACTGGGTGTTATTAAACCCGATATACATTTGGCCCGAGAGTGACCGAATGTATTAAAATTTATAATCGTTCGAGTTCAATTCACCTCCTACATACAGTAGGTACCGGCCAATAACATATCACATTCGTGACTTTTTGTATAAGCGTGTATACAGTAAGCGGTACATGTTCGCATGTAGATAGCATATCGTCCATTAAATACAAAAGCGACACAACTCAAAAACCGTGAAAAATGATTTTATTGAAAAAACGACATTATAAGCACTAATATTTTACGTGACACTAAGACACCTGTCGATTTGACGTTAGAAAGTAACAAAATTATGCAGGTGCCCTTTTTGCACTATCACTCTTTCGAGACTAATTTCAGTGCTAAACTGCCATTTTGTCAGTTGCGACTCGACCGTCGACCAAAACGCACGACATTTTTGTGAAAAAGTGCCATGAAACGGAAAAATAAGTGATAACGTTAAAAAATATGTAAGCAAATGTGCCATATTTGTAGATGTGGCCGTTTTGAATAAAATAAATACGTAAATATTATGTTTCTTTATATAAAAAGGAGTCGCAAAACGAAATGTGGCAGCTTTAATTTTAAAATATCCTCTTAAATTTGATTTTTCATTCATCAAAACTGCCGTATTAGGATTTGCAACCTTTTTGAATTAAAAATATATTCGAATGCATCAATCACAGGAGCCATATTTATACATGATGCTGTTTTGAATAAAGTAAATATGTATGGTTTAGATTTCTTTATAAACCAAGGAGCCGCAATACGGAATGTGGCAGTTAGGATTCTAAAATGTACACTTCATAGTACGTTTCAAAAAACATTGTTGCGTTTACAGCCGTTTTTAATTCAGTATAATATTAAAATCCATAAATGTACCAGATTGAATAATTGAGTATCTTTTGCATGATATCTTAAAAAATACAATACATCTTATAAAAACAGTAATTGTAAAACGTGGTACTTTGTATTGTGTTCGTTTTACTTAAAAGTATATTAGAGATTGTGTGGAAGATGACTGTGAATTTTGTGTACCTATAATTGCGACTACGAAGAAACAATAATGGCATAAACTTCGGATTATTAAGTATTTGTCATACTTTCCTATTATATTATTTGTATACAATACAAGTATAACAAACAAAGATCTAACCCCGTTGTATGTTTTAACGAATCTAAAAACTTATGTTAGTAGTATTTATTTTTTCACTTTTGGGATTGCCATCATAGGGATGATGACTGTATTTAAAATAAATTATTAGACATTATGCACGGCATCATACACGAATAAATTATTACTAAAATATAGACTGCAGTCAGAACTTTTATTTAATATAAGTGTGTATACAAACGTGACGTTACTTTTGTGTATTTCATATAAATCTTTCACGAAAAAAGATGTTGATTTGACTTGACAGTCATCATACCTATTGCTTCACTACATAGGTAGTACCCGAGTACTAGCACTAAACTGTGATATCGTCTAGAAAAAAAAATTGTTACGTTATTACTAATCATAAGTAGATTTTTAGGATCTCTGCAATTAAATATCGAAAAATATACTTTTGTATCGGCAAAAATTAAGTTCTTGCATCAATTCTAATGAAAAAACTAGTAAACCGTCAAAACATATCAATTTGGACCATTTAGTATGGGAAAAAAACAAATAACTAAAGATGTAACCGATTTTTATTATTTACGTGCTTTTAGGTGGGCTATTTTCGGTTTATAGTAAAAATAAGTGGTATCAAAGTAAATTCCATTCTCAACAATATAACTTTGATCGCGTTATATTTATTTTATATTTATTAACTAAAGGTACCACATTTTTTTATATAGCAGGTTGATTCTTGAAGAAAACCGATAATTATATCTGAATTTTAAACTAGTACGTCCGTTAAATTCATCGAAATATGTAACCAAAGTTAAAATTAATCAAAGTAACGTTGGTTTACGGTAGCTATAAACATGTTCTGACAATATGTAAGTTAAGAAACAGTAAGAAAAAGTTTTGTCTGGTTCAGTTTTGTTAAAAAACAGTATTTCTATGTTTAAGACATGATTTTATGTATGATTTAAATGAAATAACTGCTTATTTTTTTGTATTTGTGGCCTTTGATAGAAAAAAAAAATCAGAGTTAATGTTATTTTTTTATGCAAAACGGACGTATACGCTCATAAAAGCTTGCACAGCACATATTACTTTCTAATAACCAAACCCATCAAAAGAGAGTTAAAATGCCTACAAATTGATATATAACACATATAATATTAATGATGTAAAAAAATTTTGTGAACAAAAAACGAATACAAAATCTTTAAACAGCTCCCCTGTAAAAAGTAAATTTTTTACTTGTGTCGCTTTTGTATTTAATGGACGATATTTTTTGGCACTTTTGCAGAAATGAATGATGAAAATTGCAATTAAGTATTGTGTATAACATTGCATATTGCAAAAAAGCTGTAAAGCATGAATTTAGTAAATTATTATTTTTAAATACCTAATAATTTTACTACTACATTCATGCCTTACAAAAAAAATCTTCATGAAAAACGATTACATGATGCCAAGTGTTTTCATCGCTAGCACAAAGGCCTATGCATATACTAGCTATATTATTATTCGTAAGGTGGAAAGTGTGGAAATCACTTGACATATTATAAACAAAAGTTCTACTGAAAAAATCTGCATGTGATATATTATTGGCCGGTACTGTACATATTATGTGAACGGCTTTTTGTTTGTTTGTTTTTCTAATATATTTCTTCCTTAACTTTAAGGTACCTTTCGATTTCGTTTTGTATTTTTAATTTCATTGGAGTTAAACAATGCCCTGTGTCCAATTATATCACACACTTGACACCTTTAAATTAAAGCGTATTAGCCTCCTTACAGTGGACACTGCTAGACTTTCAGAAATTGTCTATTTTCCTAGACTGTATGCTTTAATAGTTTATTATCTATTAAAGCATACAGTCACCAATTCATATTTATATCACGTTATTAACAATTTATCGTGACAAATTCACTCATAAATACGGCACTATTACGACGCATTTCGCAGCATTGCGATGAAATGACGTTCGAATGTATTCCACGTCATCACTGAACCCGTGAATGCGTTTGACGTCTATAATCGTTTCAGGTACCTACGCGTGCTTATTCTAAATAACAATCGCTCACTTATGTCCGATCGCGGTTGATTTTTAAATTGAATTTGTACTTCAAGGCAGCACACAAAATAATAATAAGTGTAATGGATCGCAGGTACGACTAGCGACTAGAAATGTACAAGTTGCAGAACATCTAAAAATTGCGGGAATGTACTCGGAAATTTCCGAGAATTTTCATGAGAATTTAAGACCAAGCTCTCATTGAGAATGTTTTCATGAGAACTTATAAAAAAGTGTTATGAAGGACATTGTATTTCAGAATTGAGCAAATAAGGCATAAAATATATCTTAAAAGGCATATACAACGGTTAAAAATTCAAATTGCCGAAAACATTCTTTATAGAAGTTTCGCAACTTATGAAACTTCTCCGCGGTATATTGCTAGGTACTTAAAACGGGATTACCATGTAAATTCAAATTACTGTGGACCCGAAATTTCAGCACTGTTGTAACACGGAGTTAATGTAAATGACCATGATAGCTTTAAACTTACAAAGTGTAATGGAGTACGATTTCAATTTTTGTAACTTTCTCTGATTGTTGACCCAACCGAATTCGATGAGTTAGTTTTTTATAGTGGTATAGAAGAACAGTGTAACAGTATAAAGTGGCGCAGGCCCGGTCATTGTGGCAATCTTTGAGGGAGGCCTATGTTCAGCAGTGGACGTCTTTCGGCTGATATGATGATGATGATGATGATAGAAGAACATAGGAATTTGCAAACAAAACTTCTGCAAGATTTTATCAAAGGCTATTAAATATAGATACAAGGCCAGGGATAATTTACACAAGTATAGTTCGGGAAATATAAATTGGTAACTTTCTACCTACATTATAGTAAAAATAAACATTCAATTTATATTTCACGATTCATACTATAATAAGAACAATACTCAGATGTAGTGTCTAGTTTATAGTCAATGTGTAGTCCATTCCGTTGTAGATTAGCCCAAAAACTTTAATTTAAGTTGTTGTCACAGAAGAATACACATTATATACGGGTATATTATTTTGTAACCGTAATAAATAAAAATACCCTAAGCACTGATCACTTCATCTTTTCAAATGAGAAAACAAATGAAAGCGACCAATCACCTTGGGGACCTTGAAAGAAATCTACCCTATTGAGTGAAGTGAAATGAGACCTTCACAAAAAGCCACGCTCTGGTTCAACACTCGAGTTCATATCACTTCTCCCCATATCGGTGAAAGTGCAACTCGTATTGGGGTCGAGAGCTCTTGGCCCTGGTCTCACATTGTCACAGCTCTGCGAGCTCTAGTACTCTTTTTTTTGAGATGGACTTGCTCATAAACACAGACGCGGGCAGAGACGCGGCTTACGATGGAGCAAGTTCGCCCAGAAGGTGCCTGTTCAGGTTCACCCTTGACTGGAAGGCTGACGGGTTATATGAACTGGAAAATATAGTCCTGGCTTGAGATCCCTTACAACTACGGATAAAACGAAATTGACTACGCTGGTTCCTGCGACCATGATATATATAACATCCCAACTAACATTTTAGCGATAAAACTAGTTCTACAAAAGCTGTATATTCTTTCGATTAAACACTGATAGCGATAGTGTGGCCTAAAATTTAGCGATATAGCACGCTATAACTCTCTTATAGGCGCAAATAGGCACCGCCGTTAGAGCTCGAAGTTCTATAGTGGTTCATTTTATGCGCAATAGTGATAAACTAGTGATATAATAGTGCTACAATAGAGATAATTGTTGCCGGGAGTGATACTAAAGGGCTAGAGTAGCAGTATTTTCGCTTATAGTTCTAATAACCGCGTAAAATGTCATCTTGTATCACTTAAAGTGTTACAAGAGGACTGCTATAGTGAAAATAATTGCTGTGCGTCGCAATAACCGCGTAAAATGTCATCTTGTATCACTTAAAGTGTTACAAGTACACTGCTATAGTGAACATAATCGCTGTGCGGCACAATATGGAATCTTTTATATTTTGTGTAGTTTTAAATGTCAAAATATTTGATACGATTTCAATCGGTTTGTGTTGTGTGCAATGAAGATTGTTTGTAATGGCGACTTGATGGATTGTGAAACCATTACCAGTTGAGTACACAAAGTTTCACGACCCGTAGTAGTGAATTCAACCAAAATTCTAATGCGGTTGTTACTTTTCTGTCATTATATGTGGTATTTTACATCTCAATTTTCAAGCGCCTCGTAAATTTACAAGTTTTAACAAATTTGGTATGCTAAAAGTACTGTAGCCTAGGTTATGTTTGGTAAGTAAATTAATTATAATCTTTAGTTTTGTGAATGGTTATGCTACACATACTATATATTGTAATATTAGAACAATTACCTTAACAATTGCTGCTTTATTACCATATTTTAAGCATTTTTTTGTATTTGTTTGTAAACAAAAATGGCGTTTCACGTTCTAATCACATGATTAACTCTAAAGGTAATAATTTTATCTCAAGTAGAACTGACAGCTTTAAATGTATTCCCGATAACCATTAAAGGTTATAGAGCGAGGTATCTTATACCTCAAAGTGTTAAAAATAACTTTAAGTGGTAATAATGTTCACGTAAACACTCTTGTAGAGCTACGCCAATACCGCTGTTATAGCACTTCAAGCTCTAATAAGCTAAGTGATTTAACAGGGAAAATTATGTTTGTTGTATCACTAAATTACTAAGTGCTATAAGAACTCATGGTACCACTCTTAAATGGCTTAAGGTTATTTTTATAGCTTTTGTAACACTGTAGGCGGCATTAAGCACTAAAAGGCAAACATAACACGATTATAGAGCTACAGCGCGAGTAAGTTATAATGAGCACCCCAAAAGAATCTCCAGTGTTAAAATATCCTTAAAGTGGTAACCATAGCGTATAAAAAGGCAGTTAATACCACCTTATTACAGCTTTTAGCTACAATATGCAATCTTATGTCTATTATATCACCTTACTAGCACCAGTGTATTAAGAGGACTGTTTATTTCCATAGTATCACCTAGAACTATTATTATGCGTCTTATAAAACTACTATATCACTCAGGATTCTAAATGAGGTGCTGTTATAGCTAATATGTTTGTTGGGATGGACGTCTAACGCATGCTCAAAAATGCCCCGAAAAACAATTGTTCAATTGTGCCAAGATGGGCAGGACATAGCCGTTGTCTTAACACCGCGCATATTTCGGCGTAAAATCTTTGACAAATGTTTATAGAATATATATAGCTAATCAATACTTTGATAGACCAATCACAACTATTTTTAAATGGCGGTTTAAGTTTTTATAGGCTGACAATGAAATTCATTGCCGTGATGCATTGAAAAGGGGGTGACACTTGTCAATTAAAATTCAGGACCGTTTTTGAAAGGCAATTTAGTATGGCGTGCGGCTTCCTTGTTTTATTTGTTCGTAGGCTGGTTCGCTTGAGCGCTTCGTTCGCCAATGCTCTGGAATTAACTAGAATGATGTGTAGCTTTGGAAGGTCATATGTCATACACGTTTTATAGCGATGTAGGTCTCTCTTGAATAGGTGCTAAGCAAACAGATGGACATGATACGCCATGAACGTTGTAGTGTCTTGGCAATTAGGAAAAATAATGATACCTACGTTTACTCTGATACTTAAGTGGCTTTCGTATAAAACACGGCTGAAAGGTTTTCCGTATCATGATTTTGACTGGTTGTTGTACAGCATAACATTTACGGATTGACATTCGTCAGCATCACCATGTATAATAAAGTCCATTCTTAATAGACTTGTCGCGGTGAATTGTAATTCGACGTCAAATATATCGTTACGGTTTAGGTGTCAAAAATATATTTACATGGCCTTATTGCCTTGACATTAAGATCGTATAAATATATTTTCACCACACTGCTCGTAAACACGCTGTTTGTCCTTCAATTTCAGAGCGCAAAACTGTGTTTTATTCTCTAGAGGTTAAAGTAATTTTTTTTTAATTTTCTGAATAGACTAAAGCAATAACTTATACGGCCTGAAAGTGCAATAAGCTTATTGACGTTTGGTCTAGACAGTACATTCGAAAACTCAATAGTTTGAAACAGATTCATACACATGAACCTTTCATAATATTATATTCAATATGCTAAAATCCAAATTAAATACCACATTTTGTTGTAAAAGGCTTTTAATGAAAAGTTCTAAAAATACGACAAATAAAAACAATAGGAAAATGAAAGTGTTTTCACTGTGCAAATTTCAGAACGCATTCCAATATTTTTTCTTTTAAAATTACAAGCCACGCCAAGATAAATATTTGAGGCTATTGTTTTATTATTTGTTGATTTGTTTATTTTTTGGAAGTTGAGGAATTGCAAATAAATACCTTCTAATTTGTTATGTTTGAGTTTTATTTCGCATGTTTCCTCGCTTTAGTGTGGTGAAAAATGTTGTGTTTCACTCGGCAGCAAAGATTGTTCAACTCTCGTGCCTTAAAACCCTCGCATCGCTCAAGATTCCATTTTATGAACCACTCGCTGCGCTCGTGGTTCAAATTCTGGAATCTTTCGCTTGCTCTGGTTTCAATATTTGCACGAGAGTTAACCCTTGACTACCTACGTCCTGTTTGTATCACACAACCACCTACCTGCGGTCCTGGAGACCGCTTCTTCTTATGGGACCTGATTTATTTACTTTGGCGTGACTGAAGGGGGTTTAAATATATTAAATATACTTTAATAGTTTCAGGCATTTATTAACCAACAAGAATACAAAAATAAACAACATTTTGTATTTCAAACTTAACATATTTATTAACTTGTTGTATTTTCGATTACAAAACTTAGTATCCTTTAGGGTATGAGATTACAAAATTAAGAAACATAATATAAATCTTTTCATTATAAAAAAATTAAATTGAGCAATCAAAAATGCTATTAAACTATCTAATTTGGTTACAAATAAGATATTTTTGTAAAATTACATGCTTTAGAAATAACCATTTTTGTCTGCCATCGACACACAATTTGTTCGAACATTCACATTCAAAACAAGTTTCTAGTCCCGTGGAAGACGCTGATTATTTGCACGACACTCTAAATAGGGTTTCACTAATTTTTCGGCCAGTTTCTTCATATTTTGAACCTTTTTTCAAAAATGTGTTCAAAATTTAAATAACACAACCACCTACGTGCGGTCACTGAGACACCTACAAAATGTATCGTAACCACCTACGTGCGGTCTCACGGACCGCCGATGCTACTTTATTACTCACAAAATCCAAATGAGTGCACGTCTGAACGAGTCGACAGCATGGCCAGCACTGCGGAGGTGCTGGGCAAAGGTACAAGGTCACAGAGGCATGAGCGATGTACTGGCGTTCAGTTATTGTCAATTTTGAATAATCCAGTGTCTGTGAGACCGCACGTAGGTGGTTAAGGGTTAAACAATCACTTTGCTCCCTAGTAAAACAAATAACTATTTTGGCACCTAAACCGCAATGATACTATCTTTGATGTCTACTGTAACAATTTCTCTGTATATTTTCCACGTGTAGGTATATGTCATTTTGTGACTGTGTTGCAGCATTATCGGTTTTATATTACAAAGGACCCTGAAATAGTCTGTTTACTTACATTATTGGTCCATAACGGAACACATTAATCCGGGTATTGCCACTGCCGGCCAGCAAATATAATAAATCTATACTTTGATGTGCGCTCAATATTCTTTAGGGGAGTTATTGCATTATTATGTAGGCATCTAGGTTATTTAATTCTCTAGGGTTTAGTCAATGTGAAGCGCATTACTACAAAGGTTTTTGCTGACCAGTTACGATTTCGTCGAGTTCCCTCACGAGTCGTTGTATAGACCAATTGCTATTTAGACGAGCTGCTACTTAAAAATCATCATCAATCATATGTAGACGAGTTGCGATTTAGACAATCTGCGTTTTAGACGAGTTGCCCCATAGACGAGTTGCTTTATAAGTAGACGCCGTGATATTAACCCGTTATTTGTAACAGCCGTTTAAAAGTATCGTAGGTATGCAACATTCCATAATTATTTCTACAAATTCTGGTGTACTGTACGTCGCGGCTACGTCTCCTTTTGTAACTAACACTCAAACTTTAAAAACCCTAATACTTATTATACTTGAATAATAAGCAACTGATGCAATTAATAATCTTTCAATCCATATTTTCACGGAAGTGCCCGAATTTACGAGTAGCTTTCTGTCTCAATTAGGTAGCGGATGTTCATCATCATCATCAGCGTATTATAGTCCTGCTGGACGTAGGCCTCTCCTATTAACTATGCGTACGAGTATAAACGCATTAAGAGGTAAATGCCCATAGTCGCCACGCTGGGCAAGCGGATTGGCGATCTCAGTAATGTGTCCACAATGATGACGCTGCTGCCCATCATCAATCTTTTATCAAATAGTGGTCAGTAACACTTAAATCCCTTATTCGACTCTTACGACTCCCGCAGGAGGAGTTGGGGTGGTGATAAATGTATTCTTACTGCCGTCACCACACAGCTTAGCGAATGTTGATGAAGTTTATCGTGACATAAATATTAATTAGGACGTTTCCGTGGCAAACCAAAGGGAGAAGATTATGCACTACATCTGTACATAACATAGTATATTAGCGTATGACACTCAAAAATGTTTATAATAATAATAACTTTTTATTTCGGATAAATATCCATAGTTGTTAGTCACACAAGATTTTAGACTTATAAATTAGTGTTAGTATATAGTAAAATACAATAATAACTTAATTCTAAAAATTGTGGAGTTTGTTCCACTGTTGCAACAGGGGCGAGTCCCATCTATCCGATAATGCCCTCAGAATGCTGTTAGTGCTGCCTCGCCAGCGGCCTAGAAATGAGGTTTATGACTTGAGGATGTAACGTTACCAGTTAGCATATGACCCGAGAAATTCGACCGGTGTCCGTTAAGCTCGAGCACTTCAATTAAAATTAAAATAAATTTTTAGTTGTTCTACAAAAAATATATAAAGATTTTAAATATCAAAAACAGCCTTAAAAATATGAAAAGCGTGAAAAACAACGCGAGCCCTTACAAAGCTCGGCTTTTAACTAGTATATATATAATATTATGGGACAATTTGATTATATAAATCAACTCAGTTTCACAAAGTTCAATTAAGGCTTATGTTGTGGGTACTATACGACGATATATATAATAGATATATACTTGCATAGATCATTAAAAACAAATAGTTAAGCCAAAACAACCGTGACCAAGAAATATCATCATCAGCCTAACTCAGTCCACTGCTGGACGTAGGCCTCTCCTATTACCTATGCGTATACACTCATTAGGAGGTAAATGCCGACAATCGCCACCCTAAACAAGCGGATTGGCGATCGCAGTAATGTGTCCGTGTCCACTATGATGCTGCCCAACATCAATCTTCTATCAAAAAGTGGTTAGTCGCCGTATGCCATCGGTCGTCAAAATATTCAACAAAAAAAGAAAATGAAAACTTTACCATCAAATATACGTCCATCTATTAAGGAGATTAGCTGTATGTTGACATAATCGCATTTGCAATAGGCCATAGGTGTGGCATATTACGGTAGAGTGGGGTTGTTTACGGAAGCATGTGAATGAATGACGAACATTTTGTAAATATACGTAACAATCCAATTTAAACCATTTTGGTAGGTAAATGATGTACAGGGAAATCTATTACAGATAATGTGCGAGTCTCGTAAAGAGATTAGTTTATGACAATTATGCACATTTAGATATATTTTACTTTGAATTATAGTAAAGAATAACCATAGAAAATTGGCCCGCCATATAATGCAATACACTCGAGTGTAATGCTTATTGACAGGTAAAGCGAATGACTGTAATGTTAATGTTTCTGTACAGTACTCTTATAATATAAATTACCTGTGAAATCATAATTAAGTGTAACATAAAAATCTTTTCATCACACTTGCTGTCTAAGCGCGCCATTGCTTGCGCGCGTAGTGGGAGTAATAGAAAAGTGATATTCCCTAGGGAGTAATAGAAATGTCAGTACGTCATTTAATAATATTATGTCTTAAAACTTATTTTTTTGCCGGCAAGTGTGATGAAAAACATTGTATGCATCACGGTAGGTAAGCGGAATACTAACTCGAGTCATAAAAGCCCTCCGCCGAACGGCGTCGGGCTTCCAACACTCTCGTTAGTAATTCCGTACTTACCTCCCTTGATGCACAATGTACTATTAATTAATGATTATAGTAAAGAATCCTATGCCTGCGGCCCTACCGGGAAAAACTAAATTCGTAAATTTCGATGATTTGTCTCACTCACTCTAATAACGCCTTCGTTTGAGTGACAGAGAAAAATCTTCGAAATTTACGAATTTCGATTTTCGCGGTAGTAGGTCTAGTTTAATTTGTCATTCATATTCGATTTAAGGTCTCCCCAAATCAATCAAGGCGGGATCGACTTTAGCTGACCGATATCGAGTTACAGACGAAATTACGCGAAATTATGACAAAATCATAATAAGCGGTTTGTGTGCATATACTTAATCTTTGTGCAGAGTACCTAATGTATCGTAGTTTAAGATTTAATTGAGCGCAACGCCAACAAACTGTCTCACAGTTTGGCGAATATTAAATTTAAGGTACAATGTATCTGTTTTTTCTTAATAAATAAATAAAAAATAAAAAAATGTGGTCAGGAATACACTGTTAAAATGTTTCGCGTTATTAGAGGCCACGATGTATAATATGCAGTGCAGTGTTTTTTTTTTATTTAATTAAGAAAAAACAGGCCAAGTGCGAGTCGGACTCGCGCGCAAAGGGTTCCGTACCATTATCAATTTATTATTAAAAAAATACAGTTAAATCAACCTACCTCAAAAACTATAGGAGATAATTTTATCACATCAAAAATCGTTGATAGAGTTTATTAATGTGCATAACATATATTTTTTTCAGAATTTTATATCGCGTAGTTTAAAAAATAGAGGGGGGGACACATTTTTCAGACTTTGAGACCTTGTATCTCGAAAACGATTTGCTTAAATAAAAATGAGATTTATAAACCTTCATATCATTTTCAAAGACCTTTCTATTAATACCCCACACGCTTATGTACAACTAAAAAAAAAATTCTATCCCTCAGTTACATGTATGGAGGGCCCCCACCCCCATGGTTTTTTTTACAATTTAGTATCACATTCCTGTAGCGGTTTATACAACACATATCCTTACCAAATTTCGTTACTGTAGCATTTATAGTTTCCGAGTAAATTGGCTGTGACAGACGGACAGACGGACAGACGGACAGACGGACATGACGAATCTATAAGGGTTCCGTTTTGGCTACGGAACCCTAAAAACAGATACATTGGACCTTAAATTTAATATTCGCCAAACTGTGAGACAGTTTGTTGGCGTTGCGCTCAATTAAATCTTAAACTACGATACATTAGGTACTCTGCACAAAGATTAAGATAACAGAATACTGAAATACATATTTAGAAACTATATTGTCGTATAAACTTTTCTGGATATCGCCTAGTTTCAGAGTTATTACCAATTAAAAAAAACATATTTTCTAATTGTTACTCAGCAAAAAAGGTCTTTTTAACGGCGTTGGTGCCATTATGGAGAATAGTCTCACTAACCTCATTAATAGATGTCAAAAAGTGAGAAATAAAACCTTAAAAAAATTAGGTTTTTGTTAAAAAAACACCTTATTACTCATTGTAAGTGCTAGTTTTATGACTAACATTTACTTTTTATGTTAAAATAGATTCAAAAATAAAAGGAAAAAAAAAAAATGTTTTTTTTCGCCAAAAATGACAAAAGTCATATAATATTTTTTTTTTATTTACATCTAAAATGCGTAGTTAAAATCTTTCGGGTTTTAAGAGACCACGGTGTATATATTTGGTACTTGCCCCGCATCGGTATCTTTAACCTTGACTGTACAGCAAGAGTTATGTTCGATGCATGTGCAATAAATTAAGTTAATAAAAGCGCAGTTAGCTAGCGGAGGTGGTAACTGCGCCACTTGAGCCGGGTCGAGCGAAGCGAGATGTTTTATGGCTTTCGCTTCGTTGAGTTACTAAGTAACTGTAACTATAGGAGACACTAGGGGGCATTGTCTTTAAATTATCGAACCGAAGAATATGGTGTGCCCGTAATAAAATTGAAGCGTTCGAAGAAATCCTCATGGTTTGGCTACAAATCTGCATCTCAATCCTCGAAGCAGTTCTATCAAAATACATTGACGGGTATTTTTGTTATTTTATTTTACAAACTGTACAATTTATATATCGTCAGCCTCCGTAGCCTAGTTGGTAGTAACTCGGATCCCGGCGAGGGCATTATTTGTGTATGTATTTATCACAAACATTTGTTCCTTGGTCGTGGCTGTCTATGTATTTAAGTACCTATATGTATCCACGTATTATACTCGTATATATCGTCACTTGGTACCCACGTCATAAACCTTAATTGAGCTTACCGTGGGACAAAGTCGATTTGTGTAAGATGTCCCAAGATATTTATTTATATACACAGATTAAATCTAACTAATCTACTTAACCTGACGTATATCTATTCTAAGTATGGCCCTTGTGACATTGTACCGAGATGCTGGCGGCATTTCCTCGCTGTATCGCAATACTGTGTTGTGCGAGAAAGTCGCTCTTTGACGGGTTATTTCATAGAGTCAATTTTATATGGAGCAGATCTGTTTAAACATACGAAAGTTTAAGGTAGACTTTTTCTAAATAGGATATATTATGTGGATACGTTATGTATGACTTATGCTATTCCAAATACGGCTTCGCGGCCTTGTCTTGGGGTTAACTACACAATATCCATTTAATGGGCAGTCAAATTGCCGTTATGGCTGAATATCTGTCCTGGCCTTGTTCCCTTGATATATGAGCCTGTGGGGTTAAGGAAATTCGTGTCTTTGGGTATTTTCTATGATTGTGATGAGTACTGAATCATACTGAATTGAGTATTTCTGGATAAGTATATAGAAATATGACTTCTGTGAGTGAATAAAGTACCTAGAATCAACTCAAGTAATATGCACAACGATAATGATAATCATCAAATTAAAAATATAAAAAACCGAATTCTCCAAGATCCCATTATCACATCCCGAATTGATGCCAATGGGACCATCACGGTTTGTTTTGATATCGGTTAAAAAAGAATCGTCGAAATCGGTTGGCGTGATATTCATTTATTCGCCCATTTATCGTGCACATGCTTATTGCTTAATGCAAATTTATGACTTATATGGTTTGGATCATCATGGATACCATTGTAAGAGCTGGAGCAAATTAAAATGGGGCCAATCGGTAGGCATCAGTTTTCAAATAAGAAAAAATATGAAAATTTTAAGTTCTGAAGTAACAATCATAAAAATATAATAAAATAAAACATATAGTCGAATTAAGAACCTCCTCCTTTTTTTGAACTCAGTTGAAAAACAGGGATTATTGAGCCAATATGCGTCAATATAATATATACCAATAGTGGTAACTAAACCGTGCAATGCAAATTAATAATGTAACTAACATCTACGACATGTCGTTTCGCCGCTATACTTATTCAACCTCGTATCTGCAATACTCACTTGATGCAAAAATCACCCGTATCCAAAGTGACAGAAAGGTCACATTTCCATGAATTGATTTCTGTAGACCCGAGTAAGTATGGCGACAAAGATCGGACAAATGTGCGTCATCATTATTCACAATAATATGGACATTAGTCCAAAGTTGTTTAAATGAATAATTAAACGAATAGTTTTTTGAAATTTGATTTTGAAGCTTTAGGGTACCTAACTTTTTAGTAAGGTTTTCATAGTTACTAGTGTCGAATAGGTTATTTTGTGAAAGTTATTAAATGATTAATTATTCAATCAACCTTGGAGTCATGTCTATATTATTGCGAACAATGACGCACTTTTTTCCGATCTGTGGTTATCATACAACAATTACGAATACTTAATGGAAGTCAAACAATGGCTGAAAAAAGCCCAGGATACTGGGCATCTCTGGAGGAGGCCTTCACCTGCAAGTAGCGGGGTTCTTGCATTAATTATAATAGTTGTTTAGTTATTTAATTGAAACATATTTTTTTCTTCCGTTAACACTATTTTATTATTTTAACGCAACTTAGAACATAGAGAAAAATTGTAAATGCTGCAATAAATAAAAGGCTTTTTATTTTTATTTTATTTTATTGTATTGTTATAATGGAAGTCTCTCAATCATAGTGTACAGTAAACATCAAATACTTTGTAGCAGTCAAAGTGGTATGGTGGTAAGTCACAAATGCTAACAGACTGTAGGTAGGTACCAAAAGCCTGTTGTAAGATTGCTACGTCGCGCGTCGTAGTTCGTAGCATTATTTTTCAATGTTAACTAAAAATCCGTAGCGCTTCGGCGTCACATCGCGTCATGGACAGCAAAGAGTTAACACATAATGACGTCTAAATACAACATTTCTTTCCACATGACGTCATCCCAGTCACTGACCCGCATGTTTGAGAAACATTGGATGCTCTATGCTGGATCTAGACAGACGTGCAGAAAAGTATAACCATTTGAACAATTAATTTATCGAAAATATCTCGCAATAGGAAGGCCCCGCCCCCACAAGATGGAGCGACGACCTGGTAAAGGTTGCGGGTGTCCAATGGATGCGGACAGCTCACGACTGATCTTTGTGGAACTCTCTGGGGGAGGCCTATGTCCAGCAGTGGACGTCAATTGGCTGATGATGATGATGATCTCGCAATACGGTATGAAACTAGTTCGTGACAATTTTCCGAATCAAAGTAAAATCGGGTTCAATTTATTATAATCAAATTCAGCATTAAGGCGTTATTTTAGTAGAATTTATAGCATAATTATTATTAAATACGAGCGTTCACGTTTAAAAGGGTTTGCCATGTATTATAAAATCATTATTGTATTGCTCAATTAGTGAAACCTTATTTAAGTAATATTCTCAAGAAGGGGTAGGTAGCCGAATACTATTTATTTATTTAAACTTTATTGCACAAAAGTAAAACTTAAAGTACAACAGGCGGACTTAATGTAATGAGGCATTCTCTACCAGTCAACCTTGGGGCAAAGCAGAGAAAATTGTAGGCGGCGCAAATATATAACTTGCCTTGCAAATATTCAACTTGAAGAAACGTTAAAAGCTATTAGAAAAAATATTGTCCCTGACCTGACTGTTCTAAAGGTGCGTTTAAACCAAAAGAGCATTCGCTGTTCTAGCGAATCTACCGTTCTACGAAATCAACCAATCACGTTTTGTGTACCGATCGAATTTCGTAGAGTGGGAGGTTAGAACAGCGAATGATCTTTTAGTTTAACCGCACCTTAATATACAAATATTTTTACGCACTGTGCACTGTGAGCTTTAACAATACATTGTATATTAGAACTTTATAAGAAAAAAAAAAAATTGTATTCAGTCTTATCACAATATCTATATAATTGTATAATTATATCTGTTTAAATATGAGCAATTACATACTTACGTGCTATATAAACATTTTCAATCAGCAGAAATCATTACCAATAGATAGTAGGACAGTTTAAAATATCCAACAGAGAACTATTAATTGCTTCCTGGCTGTATTTTTGGCATTATTAAAGCTTTAAATTATATGTAGGTACCTATAATTTGTAGGTACCGTTTAATAAACACCATATTATTGTAAATTGAAGCCATGGTTCCTAAGAACAGATTTCGTTATAATACCTGTATCATCAATGTAAATAAAGGGGGTTCTCAAATATTTTGTCAAGAGCATCACTGACAAATGTTAATAGTTTCCTGTAAGATAAATTAATTTTGAAATAACGAATGAATTAAAAACATATGCAGACTTTCATAGCACTATCGCCTATGAAAGTCTGCACATGTTATGAAAATGAGATAAATTAAGGTTCAAACACTAATTTCAGACTATATCCATGTCTCACTAAGGTAAGGGTGTCAGTAACAGTCCCTCATTAAAAGTTTAACCGCCACGTTTTGGTCAGGTGAGGTTACTGTTACCAACAACTTTAAGTGAAGCATTAAATTTATGCTTAAGCAAGCCAACACTTTGCTAAACAACAAACACACATTTATAATAACTTCAGAAGAACAGTACACACCAAAATGACTTACTTCTTGAATAAAATATTTTTTTTTGGCAAACAAGCTTACGGCCTGTTTGATGGTAAGGAGTTACCGCCGCCTATGGACGCCCGCAACTACTGATGTGTCACGTGCGATGGCACGTGATGTTGCCGACCCTTTAAAATTTATAAACTCCTTTATTGAAGTACCCCATACTGTAAACCCTGAGGAAAACCTCTGAAGGAAGGTCATTCCATAGCCGAAGCGTACGTGGGAGGAAATTCCTCTGAAACTGAACCGAGGGTTTTAGTAGGTAAATCTACTCTTTGAATTGCACAAGTAACCTATTGCAATGGTTCCATTGGTAACGTTAGTATTTGGAAATAATGCATCTAAGCATATCAATCGTCAATAGAATCTTAAAAAATATAAACAAACCCGAAAACTTGCATTATTATATAATCACTCACATTTAGAACACAATCTTGATTTTATTTCCAACTTAAAATTTTAACCCCATATTCATAAACGTTCGTTAACACGTTCGCGCCGCGGTGACACACATATGTGACCGAAAAAACTGTCCTCCTATGCCAGTGACACACATACGTGATCAAAGTAATCTTATTCTTATGCCACTAGCATTAATCAAGTTCTCACTCCTATGCCAGTGGCATCGAAATACGAACGTTTTTGCCGGCATAGGAGTACAATCTTTTCGGTCACACATGCGTGTCACTGGCATAGGATTTCTATCAGATAATTTCGATCGGCATAGTATAAGTACTTAGTGAAACAGTACCGGAGGCGAACGTGTTAACTTAACAAGCCGCTAATAATTGTTTGTCCCTTTGGCTCTTATGGAGACATTGTTAAGACCGAAAGGGACAAACAATTATTAGCGCCTTGTTAAGTTAACACACGTTTATGAATAAGGGGGTTAAACCTTAAGTTCACATACATTTTAGTTATTGACATTTATTAGTCTTAATTTTCTATCTGTTATTCTATTTTTTTTTTAGATTCAAGTGACGAATGACAAAGCTATTTACTTATTTTAAGAAGACTTTAACGTTCTCCTAATTATTTACTCAGAAAATCAGCAAACGACTTCCCATGTATGCATATTTTTGGAGACCAGCAACATCATCATCATCCTCATCATCTCAGCCATAAGATGTCCACTGCTGAACATTATGCCACCATTCTGGACCTCCACATGTACCGGTTCGATGCGACCTGCATCCAGCGCGTCCCGCCGACCTTCATAAGGTCATCTGTCCATCGTGTGGGTGGACGTCCTACGCTACGTTTGCCTAGCCGTGGTCTCCACTCGAGCACTTTTCGACCCCATCGACCATCTGCTCTGCGTGCAATGTGGCTTGCCCATTGCCACTTCAGCTTACTGATCCGGAGGGCTATGTCAGTTAGGGCTATGTAACTTTAGTTCGCCTACGGATCTCCTCATTTCTGATTCGATCACGCAGAGAAACTCCGACCATATACCAACCACACATGACTTCAAAATGTTAATTATACGCAATAACCTAGAGAAGACAATTTTCTCGTCCGGCCTTTACTGATAAGTGGACAGCAACTAAGCACTTTTGCCCCGGACTGTCCCGTTTTACATCGTAATGGAATCGAGATAACGCCTCCGTAGCGACAGAACGTGATTCCCAATGCTTCTTTACGAGTGCAATATAGAAGTTTGAACACATTGAAAAAAAAACTCCTACTTCAATAAAAATTTTAGCGTTTCTCAATAAAATGCCACTATTCACAAGTTGAATATTTCTCAGAATTTTCGAATGGCTCATTTTATTGGGTACCTAACTTAACGATAAAGTGGGGATATTTAATTTTTATTATGCTGTAATCCTATAGTATGGGGTATTTTAAAAAGCATAAGAGCCCTAAAAGAAAGTATTTTCTTAAGTCAATATTTTTGGAGATAACAGCTCCAGAGGCCCGTTTCGCAAAAGCTTGTAATACAAGTGGACGTCTCTTTTTAACATCATTAATAAGATAAGGACTTCCGCTTGTATTACAAGTTACAAGCTTTCGAGAAATAGGCAACTGGATAAGAAAGAATTGTGTTTATTGTGAATTGTGTTCCCGCTAACTTTTAATTCGTCGGTCCCAAAAATATGTAGGTATACATATAATATATATGTATTAGTGGGCTTATAGAATACTTTAAAATAAAGCTATTTCGAACATAATCGGCCCAGCCATTTTTGAATAACTAACGGAACCCTACACTAAGGATGGCCCGACATGCTCTTGGCCGGTTTTTTAAGCATTTGTTTCAAGGTGGATTTACACCAAACGAGCGAATGCTCATTCTATCCCCACTCTACGAAATTCGTTCGTTACACAAAACGTAATTCGTCGAAATTCATTGATTTCGTAGAATGTGGGATAGAATCGACAATTCGCTCGTTTGGCGTAAACCCACCTTACGCCGCGGCCACGACATCGGTCTAAGGCGACCGGCTTAGCGGAAAACGTATGGTGCTCCCTCTCGTACCCATATCGGCATCCCGCTCCAACTCATGGATAATGCCCAGCGGGCAACCGCTGGTCGCCTTAGACCAATGTCGTGGCCGGGACATTAGCATGGACGTTCTATCACACGCTTCGCTGCCCGCCCTGCTCGCGCATCCTTTTATCTCCTGCAACACCGCGTAACTACCAAATCAGATAGAGTTCAAATATCAAACAATTGACACTCAAATTGATCCTAATTGAATTTGTTAGTTAAGCGGTATTGCTCTATACGTATCCCCGATGATATACTTCGTATATCGACTACGAGTATATATTATATCCAATGTAACTACGCTCTACGTATTCGTAACATATATAAGATGTATAACAACACAGATCAGCTTACGATGGTTCTCTTGTGATGAAATGTTTGGAACTGACTTATCCTGTCGATCTATATCCAGTATCTCGCTCGATCCTTCGACGATTGATAAGAGAACGTTATTTTGTGCTCATTGGGCATGTCACTTCCTTATTTCTAAATGGATCACCATCGCTACTGAGAGATAAAAAGTAGAGTATTTTCTAGAGTTTCTGTACGTATTTGGAAATCGCGAAACAAAATGGACGTAGTTATGCAAAAGAGAACCAAGCCACAAGAACTTTTCATTCTAATTAACACCATAAATCAAAATAGACAAGTTAATCTTTGAAATGATAAATTCATGTGGGTTGGTTCACTTTTGTATACCTACTGTCCAAATTACTAAAGGACCAGCCACCAGCACACCAGCTGCCTGTGCAGCATATGCGCATGCGCGTTGTAGCTTATGTGATTGTCATATTAGATGGCATACCAGGGGCATTGTCAGTCGGAAAAACAAAAGTTGTCCTCTCGGTGGTAAGAAATGAACAGCTTGTATAAATCTATGACTCTATGTTACGTTACGTTTTTATTATATTGGGTAGTAGACTGGATAAACTGGCGTTAATTTTTTTATCCTAAAATTAATAAGTACATGAATTCCTTAACTTTAGGTAAGATATCCAGCGAAACACGATAACATAAATCTGAATGGTCCACCTACAAAGTTATACTTTGTGACGGTTAGAGTTTTCAGTATTTTCACTAGCGTATTCTGATTATGAAAAAGTGGAAGAATAAAATATTCTCGTAAACGAAAAAAGTTTGACCTGGGGCCTATTTCTCGAAAGCTTGTGACTTGTAATACAAGCGGAAGTCCTTATCTTATTAATAATGTTAAAAAAAAACTTCCACTTGTATTACAAGTTACAAGCTTTTGAGAAACGGGCCTTTGGTCCCGGTTCTACTTAGGCCAATCATTCAACAATTCAACGACAGAACTTATTTCAAAAGCCACTCTAATTTAGAAGTTTTTTTTTTAATCCCATAAATTAGTTACAACAAATTCAATCCCTAGTTTTGCACAGTTTTATTGCACAGAGCGACAATATAAAGGATAATGCAGTGTTCCGTTCCGACCACTTCTCGATGATCTCACGACACGAGATTACATTTATTTCGAGGCGGCCCGTGGCCACAGCAAACAGTGATAACACAGTATCATGGTCCAGTATCATGGTATCATGGTTTGCACCCTTAAGACAACCATAAAGTTGTATTATATCCCTACATAACTAAAGGTTACATATAATAATGTCCTACTACATGTTTATTATAGTCTTGCAATAAGACCCAACGAGGTAGGTAGCAATCAGGATCTATGAACCAACATACATTGAAAATACAGAAGATAATAAAGATAACCTATGGAACATAATTTATAAGTAAACAAGCTAAAATCATAGATATAGATGCATAATCTGTAATTTACGAATTAGCAACAATGATAAAATTAATAACTCGCGTTCGCCATTCATAAAATTATCATTCATCAGCGATAATATCTTGCACAAATTTTTCTCATAAATTTTGGACACACTCTAAGATATATTATAACAACACAAGAACATTAATCACATACTTTTGCGCAATTGGGGTCGGTTGCAAAAAATAAGTATTTAAAGTACTTTTTGTGTTAAAAAGTTTGTGTAAAGAGAAGAAATAAAGGCGACAAATTCAAATTTTCTATGCGCGATAAACATACGCTTATAATTTTTTTTTAATTTGCCACCTTTTTCTACTTCCAAAAATTGTTGGACAGAGTATACCATACAGTTTGTATAACTAAGTATCGTATCATAACTATTTGACGCGATCGTGATTTTTGTTTTGATTGAGGCCTTAAGAGTCCGGTATAATAAACAAGGTTACTGTAACTCGACAATACACTGTGACCTAAGACAGCCACTTGACCCGCGCATTGTCGGCGCACAAAAGCTGGCATTAGAGCGACTGCTGTGGACATTGCATTACTGTTTCGTTTGCTACACGCTTTACTGTATATCATATTATAACATAATGTTGTGAGGCAATTTCCATTGTATAATGATTTGTCAATGTATTACACGAATCACCATCATCATCGTCATACCAGGCCCCTATACCACAAAACTTTACAAGCGCACAATTCTACAAAATTGTCAACTTTTTGTATGGGATTTTATACAATTTTGTAGAGTACACTTGTAAAGTTTTGTGGTATAGGCCACAGATTCCAATACCTAAATTTTTGGTATCAAAAAAGGAACGATTCATACAAACATTTTAGTACATGTGGTTGATCTTGCTCAGCATTATTACCTATATCAAACCTACCAGTAATGGTACCCTACCTACTACACTTTATCGAATGTCTAATATTATTGATTGTTACCGAAATTGTCGCACGTTTGCAGGGTTCCACCTATGTAATTATTAATAGTACTGGTGGGTTATTAAGTAATTATTTATTTTGAGCGTGTCGATCGCTATATAATTGGATATTGATTTTGACGGAATTTTTTGGTACTTTAAAGCCATCATTCATCATCAGCATTATCATTTTCAGCCATTTACCGCCCACTGCTGAGCATAGGCCTTTTTCCTATACGCCACTGGTCCAGGAAAAGAGACCTATGCCCAGCAGCTATTTTAATGCCATCAATAACTGCCAATTGTTTAAATATAAGTACAATACATAGACATATTATGTCACTCACTAACAAAATCAAATTTTCCTTGTGATATACCAACTTTTTCACTCAGCTTGCAAATGGTTGCTTCACCCACCTCTTCATATTTATTATTTTTACCGTATCGCTTTTCATTGTGTGGGAAATGAAAATCAACTTCTATTGTTTCTTTCAAAAGCACTAGTGCAGCTATCATGCTTTTCCTCCCGGAGAAACTATTCTTCAGTAGGGGAGGGAGGCTCAGACCGTAATCATTAATCAAACGTCGAGATGAGCCTATGTATTCACAACTAGAGGTGTGCGCCACGCCGGCGCGGCGGCGCCGCGCCGCGGGACCCACGCCGCCGCCGCCGCCGACGTTTTCAAAATCCACGCCGCGACAAAAATTTTGCGGATAAAATCATTTAAATTACGCGCCACGCTGATCATATTGGCATTAAACAACAATATGCTTGCGAATATCGACAAGCGGTTCCCTCTGACCGAAATGCCACTTCTGGATTACAGATTTTCAGGCCTAAAGGAGATTGATACGTACCTACGAAAAAAACACACTACTTGAGTAGAATTGTTCCCAATTTTACAGATTTCTTTTACAGATGTCCATTATACAGGGTGTAAGTAATCTAATACGGGCGAAGCTCTTAACTGGTGTTAGTTTACGACATAATAAGTACATTAAAATAACTTTTACTTAAAATAAGAGTAACAAAATTTTCCATACAAAATAATTCGGCGCGCAATGTAGAGCAACATACGCGAGTTAAGCACTCGTTGACAGCTAATTTCAAAAGCAGATGACATAACTGCCATATCAACAATAACAAATGTTCGTACCTACATTGCTGCTTCGATTATCTTAAAAAAATTCTGTGGGGTCATAATTAAGAGTAACTTTAAAAAAAACCTTGTGATCCATGATTACACTAATGAATACCATGCCTGGTTTAATTGATCGCCCGTATTATATTTACACACTGTATTGTATTCTTCACATCGTCGATCCCACAGTGTCTGAAGACAAAACACTTCAATACGTGCGTTCCACCCGTCGTGACGTACGGAGCCGAAACGTGGACACTGACGGTAAGGCTGGTCCACAAGCTCAAGGTCGCTCAGCGAGCTATGGAAAGGGCTATGCTCGGCGTCTCTTTGCGGGCCGAATCAGGTCGGGTTGAATCAGAAATGAGGTTATCCGGTAGAGAACCAAAGTGATCGACATAGCCCACCGTGTTAGCAAGTCGAAGTGGCAGTGGGCTGGCCGTATTAGCCGTAATCCCGACAACTATTGGGGTAAACGAGTTCTTGAGTGGAGACCGCGTCTCGGCAAGCGTAGTGTAAGACGCCCTCAGGTAAGGAGGAGCGGTGGAGGGACGATTTGCGTAGGATGGCCGGCAGGAGCTGGATGCGAGCAGCCAATGAACGAAAACGGTGGCGTGAAATTAGGGAGACCTATATCCAGCAGTGGACTGCAATAGGCTGATGATGATGGTGGATGTTTTTTCATTATCTACGTTAGGCCACCATAGGAGGCATAATGACTGTCTATTAACTGATTCTATTAATTTAAGCGTTTGCCATGGATGATTTTGTGCTTCTTGAATACGATATTTTTAGAGGAAAACGGAGATGTAAGCTAAAAAAATTGGCATTTGAAAAAGGTCATTGGGCGTTTTTAACCCGCTTTATGATTTTTAGCGTACATAAACCAAACTAGCTTTAAAATAAATAATTAAATCTCACTTTTCTAAATATGTAATTTCTCCGTATGTATCAACCGGGAAAAAAAAATTATTCGACTTTTTGTATCCGAAATAGTCTTTTTAATGTTTTTACTTTCAGCATTGTATAATTGCATAAACGTTTGTGACCTACTGGTCGTAGTGGGTAGCAGATATTGGTCCTTCAATCTGGAAGATTCAGGGTTCAAACCCCAGCTCGAACCAATGAGTCTTTCGGAACTTATGTACGAAATGTCACTTGGTATTCAGAAATAACGCTAACAGGGTTATTATCTAAGTAAAATTGGCGAAAACAAGGTTTTTTGTCCCCTTTTTCCTCCTCCAAAAATAGACCAATTTGTAACAATTTTTTTTTCATAAGCATTTTAAGAAAGATACTTCTCATGTCGGTATGTTTCCTCTTTTTATCAGTACATTCAAAATTTGGCTATTTTTGCAGTTTTTGTAGGCTTGTAATAAATAATAACGTCAAACAAAGCAAAACATACCGACATGCGCGATGCAAAAATAGATTTTAAATGGAAAAAAAATATTTTTTCGTGT